>CM024527.1:4732288-4854077 GCA_014182385.1 Eucalyptus viminalis
AGGGCTACTTACCGTCATAGGAATTAATGCACTAGCACAAACAATGGTAACCCAATATTTTCTCTTCGTGGATCACCAAATCTATGAGAAAAAAAATATAACAATTGGTGTTTCCGTGCTAAGAGTGGACATGATTGTTTCCAACACTACAATTTTTACTAGTCATGCCACGTAAGACGATCGGTATCCATTAATGATTTTCAGCCAAAATTCATTGCAAGGACTAAACAAGTTTGTCCAATTGTTAAGTTTAAAACTAAGTTGAAAGATTTATAACTGAATTAATATAAATGTAATCGGTTCATAACTTTTTGATAATTTTTGCTTTGTGTGTGGTCTTAATTTTGGGTTTCACGTGCCTGATATGATTGTTTCCATGTCTACACATGGTTACAAATGAACATATTACAGTGCCCAGTTAGAGACAAGAATCATAATATCTTAATATCTCAGTATTTGACATTTGCTTTTTTCCTTCGCGTCAAACCGTGGGCAAATCCATCTGCGTCCTTCAAAATCGTGAGCTGAAAGCGTGTTTTGGGACAGCTTTTGTTGGTTTTCTTGATAGCATCTAGATAAACAACAGTGACTCAAAAAACTCACTTAAATGCTAATTCGCGTGATATAAGATTAGCATATCCTCCAATTTTCTCTGCCCGTCGCTTTTCGAGAGAGCCTAGGGATTACTGATCTGTTTTTCTTCCTTGAACTCTTGAATTAAGTGATCTAGTCAGGATTAGGTTTCTTGTAAAAAGCAATGAGAAAATTTTCGATTGGGTAGAATTGTAAATTGAGGAGAAAAACCTCGTGATATATTTGTTTTGTTCCCCACTTTCAAAATGAGGACATGATCACACCGACATGTCAAGTGCCTAGTTTGACTCCGCAGTGGACTTCTACAGAACAGCCGCCCCTGGAATTTTGTCAGCCGCACAAAAGAAAAAGCGGACCTCCCTGACTTTCTGGTCGGGCCCAGAGCAGGAAGGATATGAGTAATATCTTGTCCCGTAAAAAAATCCAAAACTCATAAAACTTAAATTAAAAAATGATACTGATGGATAAAAAAATCCCAAAATAAAAAAAAGTATATAAAACCTATTGTCAAGCAATATTAAAGTAATATTCTAACATATCTTCTCACGTGAATGGGAGCTCTCACGAGGGATAGAGATGCAAATTTACAAAAGGATAACACTAGCTCAATATCATATTAAAAAGTCCAACACTAAAGCTTAAATCGATAGGTAGATGAAGATCATATGAGCATAAAGAGTACGCGAGACCCATTGTTAAGCGATATGAAATACTATTTTAACATTGTCCTAGAGAGTTTTCATTCATTTGAGGCATTTTCCAAAACGTGAGCATTTGTGGTTATGAGATAATATTCAATACTTTATTTATTGAGCAATTAAGAAAGGCTAGATACTGTGTGATTTGATGTGATCCACAATGTGTGAGTGATACTCCCAAATGAAATTCAAATGTCATAATATATGGTTCGGCTTGGCGAATCAATAGAAATAGAAAAATTACAAAAAATATCCTATACCTATTGCAATTATACTAGTTTAGTCATAAATATTTTATATTTTATTCAACCTATCAATCAATTTCAATCAAAAATCACTATTCTTTTTTTTTCTTCCTTCTTCCTCTAGTCGGTCATTGGACCTTGTTCATTAGCCAAAGGCAAGGGCCCCTTACTAGCCCAACAATGGCGAGTTTTGGTCGAGCGGCGGTGGTCGGGCCTCGCCAAGTAGGCAAGGCTAGCCATCTCTAGTGGCCAACAAGGCCAACCTCACCAGCCCTCGCTTTTGGCTGGTTGCCAAGGTTTGGTGATCTGCTAGAGGAAGAATGAAAGGAGAAAAAAAGAAAGAAAGAAAAAAAATTAAAGAACATATAAAAAAATAATTTTAAAAAATTAAAATATTTTTAAAATTATTTACATCAACGCCAACCACGCTAGGTAAGGCAGTTGATATCCATGTGACGATTTTCAATCAAAATCGATTGAATAAACTAAATTGATATAATTACAATAGGTTTGAAACTTTTCTAGTAATTCTTTCATAACCAGCGAACCCTCCTAG
The DNA here is from genome assembly GCA_014182385.1 of Eucalyptus viminalis. Classification (NCBI taxonomy): domain Eukaryota; kingdom Viridiplantae; phylum Streptophyta; class Magnoliopsida; order Myrtales; family Myrtaceae; genus Eucalyptus; species Eucalyptus viminalis. The sequence goes on from CM024527.1 coordinate 4,734,382, forward strand.
AGCTCATTGAGGTCATGATGCCTTCCCCGCTCACACGTTTTCCCGTTATTAAATTAACAATATGATCATCATTGACTTCCAAGTTCCATCCATCTCGAAGTTCCTAATCCATATTTTATGGCGAACATAACAAAGATTACTCTGATTTTATGGCATTACGAAGCGTAAGAGCGACGACTTTTAAAGATATGCAAATTGACAACCTTGTACACAAGTTGTCCCAACCGGCCTGTGACCCCGTGCATCGGGCAAAATCGCACTCTTATCATTTTCCCACGTTTCAGCAATGCCTCAATTGCTTTATTTTCCACTTTCCGCCCTTTGCGCTCGTCTTCGTAATGAAACCCGCTTCATGGGTTCTTCAAGATTTCCTTAGCAATTGATTAAACTTAACCATTAAGAGTTGTTTCAATCGCCATCCTTCTCACATGAGAAAGAGGAAATAAGGAGTTCGATTCCTCGCTAGATTGGGATGGAGACACATGAGTAAGGAGGCAGATTTTGTAACCTCCACACATCATAGAACACACACGGTAAATTGTAAAATATATATAGGATCAAAAAAAAAAAAAAATAATAATAATAATAATAGACTCTCTTTATGACCAAAAAAAAAACCTAATACCTCCAAATAATCTATTTTTGTCTGCTATAATACCAATTGGACAAAAATTTCAGGAACACTTCAATCATGAATCTCATGTTATTCATATTGCATGGCGATGACATATGTTACATTATTTGGTATCATGTGAAAGTGGATACTTTTGCGGGTATAACCAATCCCAACGCAAGGATTCGATTTTGAGTGAACGAATTGTTTGCAATTAAATCACAAAGTTAACATTGAATTGATGCTAAGTCAACATTGGCATTGGTCAAAAAGTTAACACTCATTAAAGCGTGCCAAAGTGACTTTAAAATATCATTTAACTACTTTTATAAGAATTACGACAAATTAAGGGCCCAAAGTCAATGTTTAATGCGGCGTGCTCGATCGGACGTGGGGGTGGGCGACACGCGCCCACGTGGTAATCGAGCACCTCGGTGAGTGATTAGTACGCGCTGTGGGTGCGGAGGTTCTAGTTTCGTCCCGACCGTACCGCCGACTTTGCGACATCCGTTCTCTAGCTCGATCTGGGAACCAAATTGGTAACGAAGGTGTCTATGGAAGGACACACCACATTCTCGCAAGTTAGCGACGCCATTGCTGTGGCCGAGCTCCATCGCTTTTGCCTCTATTGCGATGCTGTTGGTCTTGCCGGGACAGTGACGGGAGAGGTGCCGTTGGGGATGTTCGGGACGAAGAATTGCATCATCAATCATCTACGGGGTTTAAGCAATCGACCTAGATTGGTAACTTTCTCTGTGTTAGAGATGCAATTAAAAGATTTATATATATTTCTTGATGGTCCCATTTGATTGTAATTGATATTTTGTTATCTTAAATATTCATCATGTAAAAAGCCTGTGGATTGACTTATCTAAATTTCCATTCGATTATATACTAAATATCATATTTTTATATTTTTCATCACAATTCTCGACTTGTTATCGAATTGTTTCTCCCGTCCACAGCTTTCCGAGCTATTTGACATTGTTCCGCTGCTCATTTCGAAAAATGAACACAATCATCATGCTCGTCACCTTCAAAAGAATTGCATTTTGAAATTTCAGATAAATTGGGTTTTGAAATTTCATCGCAAATGGCCATTTGATATGTTGAAAAGTTGGTTAGCATTTGGGAGTAAGCTTGAATCGATGGTTGAATTTTTTTCTTCTTTTACGAAAAAAAAATCAGCTTGTGCACACTTTAAATCTAATCAAGTCTCAACAAAATCAATTTCAATACAATTTAGGTTTTCCTTCGCTTGGCACAGAAAAACTAGGGTCAAATGGATTGAGAATGACATGGTTTCGTCCACTACAAGAAATAATTGAGGAATCCACATGTACTTTTTCTAGAAGCCCTTTCGCGCGTGGTTCGCAACTCCCTCCGGAAGCAACTTGTAGCGGGGCACCTGTGGGTCAATTCACAGGAGGTGGATTGAGGGGGAGAAAAAAAAAAAACTAACTAAGATTTACGTGGATTTGAGGTTGACACTGTTTCGCTTGTAAAATAATTGAGGAATCCGTGTGGACCGCGTTCCTTGTATTTCCAAAGTCTCATAAATATGCCATTTTCGCAAGTATTGAATTTCTAACCATTCCTGACCATAATATTTTTGGACTCCCCAATCTTTCTTCTTAAATGCGAGGGAAATTCCTTAAGGAGCAAATAATATAATAATAGTCACAAATAATATAAGAATAATCACTTAATTATTTTTTTTTTTTTGATCTCCCGACAAATATCCTCGTATGCGCATAAAAAGGTCACATTTATGTATATATGAGCAAATAGGCTTCATCAAAGGGCGGTGTGACATGAATCCCAACATTACTTTGAGTGGAAAAAAGGGGTAATCGAAACGCATGATTCAGAAGCATTCGAATCATGTTGCATAATTACTCGGTTAATTATTTGAGGCCAATGCATGATCTGAAGGAAGGTTAAAGAGATAAAACTTGCATAACCTCGAATTTTTAATGACGTGCAAGATATTTCAATATTTAGAGAGTACACAACGGGCGAGACAGCAACGGGCGAGACAGAAATTCCTCAGCACATGGAGCATTTGCCAAAGCAATATGCTACGAAAAGAAACCTCCCAAAGTGATGCCCCGGATGCATGGATAGAGACCACGGTCACCAACCTGAATCTGACAAAATTGAACAAGACAACAGACGACCGTGAGAAGCAAACATTGTTTAATAATGTCAATACAATAAAAGTGCCAAGCCACGCGCTGGCCAGGCACGCGCTCATGATTGAGCAGGGCGAGCACCGGTGCACCAGACTGGCCAAGCCAGAGAATTCTGCGGAGGCTCAAGTACGACATGGCTACCCCCGTGCTGCCCACCACGCCGGGGCCGCCTTGTTCTTGACCAGCATGACTCGACCAGTCATCGCTACCGCAACCAGGTGGTGACGGCTCCAAGAAGTTGGTTATACTAAGCATCGACAGCTTCTCATCAACTTCATTGGTGAACACAAACCACTGCCCCGATAATAAATACGAAACTAAGCAGGAACTTGTAGCTTTTCTTACCAGAGTTGAGGGATGATGTCGAGCGAGCAGTTCGGGGTGCCTTCGATGATCATCCGATCACCACTGCCCCGCTGTTGGACTGAGCTGCGAAGGTCAAGTACGTGCATGAGACATCCACGTCGAGCACGGCCACCCACCACAGACCCAAGCGCAGCCTCCGCTTGGCTTTCGCTGCCATTTCGATGGTCACCTCCATGCCATTCACGCCCAAGTCAGTGATGATCGACAGCGTTGTCTGGGCCTTGGCTTGGAGTGAGGTCCCACAGCCGGGCGCCTGAGTGGAGTTGGACACGAGGAAGGGACGAGAGAGAGCGAGTTGGCCATCAAAACTCGAGAGGAGTTTCATGTGAGCGTACTCGACCGTGATGACATTACTGTAGGAGATGGAGATGTTGAGGGACCAAAGGGAAGAGCCCGGGTTGAGCCCAAGCTCCAGCGGCTTTTCGGAGGTTATTGCCAGGAAGATGGGCGTGAGGAGGTCGAGAATAGTGGGCCCAGCAAATGCGATACAGCAGCTGATGATCAGCTTGTACCAGTCAGACCGCGGTGGCGCTGCTGGCGGTGATGCCGCATCGTCATTCTGGAATTCTCGAGTTGAGCGTGATGACATTACCGTAGTGGTGTATTTGCTGGCCATGCGTACTAACTTTTGTGTCCCGGGCGTGCCCCCAGACAAAATCCCCGGGAGGATGCAGCAAGAGAGAAACGAGTTGAAACGCTTCATGGTTGATGACCATTTTGAAATGACCTCAAATGGGAAGTCTCAGCACGGGACATCAGTGAGCAGGGGATTGCATTCAGAAGATGGAGCCGAATGTTCTCTAGAATCTCACTAGCACGTAGGGTCAATGTAATAGGGATCTGCCAGTGCTCCGATCGTTGGTAAAAATCCTTAAAACACATATGCCGGATATTGGAAATGTTATGGACTTGATCTTTTTGGTTACATTTTACATAACAGATGAAGAGAGGTTGTTGAGACTTGAGACAAGCGAGGTGCTCGGAGGAGAGCAGCCCCGACCAATTGAGTCAGCCATCGGCTTCTATTTTCAGTCTCTTTTGACAAAGCCACCAAACTCCAAGCTTGGTCTTGGTCTAGCTTCATAGGAGCAAATGGACTTCTTAACTTAGGTTTCTGCACTTTATTAAGAACTTTTTTCCTTAACTAATCTTTCACGAGTGCATACAAAAGGTCATGTCCATGTACATTGGACAAGGCTTCACCATAGGGTGATATGCACGAATCCCAAGATTATTTTGAGTGAAAAACACCATAATCTGAACACAGATTTTGTAAGAATTCCAATTGAGGCATTTAACTACTCAATCAATTCTTGGAGATTGCCTCCTTTCCAGCTGAAAAAGCAATACGAACTTTGGGATTGCATACCAATGCAATGCAATGCATGATCGGTAACCAAGTTAAGAGGAAAACTTGCAAAACCTCACAAATTAAAGACAAGTAAAGTACAAACTATTTCTTCCACACGGTAAATATCCAGAGAATACAACTTTTAACAAAAGAAATACACATAAACCTACAACAAAAATTAAAGTATTTGCCAAAGTAATAGTCTAGGAAAGAACCGTCCAGTGGATGGCCGGATTTGTAGAAGCCAGAGTCTTCAGAATCTGAAAAAAAAAAAAAAAACAAAAAACACGATATCACGAGAATTAAACCTTGTTTGTATTAATAGAATAAACAGCCGAGATGATTTCTGATAATGCAAAATAGTTCGATAAAACCACATAAAAATTACTTAAAATGAGTGTTTAATGCAACGGAAGCACTCACTATATATCATAACCATAAATTGTTCGGACCACTTAATCATAAATCATGAGCTTGATTAAGGGAACTCATGTGCTTGTAAGTTTTCTTACCAGAGTAGAGTGATGGTGTCAGGAATGCAGCTCAGGATGCCTCCAAGGATCATCCAATCGCCGCCACCCTCGCCGTCGCGTGGAGCCATGAAGGTATGCTCATGCACAAGACGTATACATTGAACACGGGCACCCACCATGGACCCAAATGCAGCCTCCGCTTGGCTTTCGCCACTATGTTGATGGTCACCTCTGGGACCTTCAACTTGCTCACAAGGCCCTTCATGCCCAAGTCATTGACGACCAAGGATGATTAGGCCTCGGCTCGGACTGTGGTCACGTTGCCAGGCCCGAGTGAAGGAGAGAACGAGGGAGGGATGAGAAAGAGCAAGTTGGCCTTGGAAACTCAAGAGGAGTTTCATGTAAGTGTACTGGACGGCAATGAGCTTAGTTGGGTTCTTGACAGAGGGAGCGATGTTCCATTGAGCAGTGACGTGGGAGGTGAAGAAGTTGAAAGACGAAAGGGAAGAGCCCCATCGAGCTGGAACTCTGGTGGCATTGTGGCGGGTATTGCAAGGAAGATGACCATGAGGGGGAACAAGAATAGTGGGTAAGGAAAATGCGATATAGTGGCCGATGATCTGATTGTATCAGTTGGATCGCGGCAGCCCTGGTGATGGTGATGCGGGTTATTCCTCGCATAGGTGGGGTGGCGTGGGGGGCTGTCATATCGAATTGTCTTATTAAACTGTTCTTGTTGTGTGAAGTTTTATTGAGATACCGGGGAGAATTGCCACTCCAGCATTATATAGGCATGCAACGGAGTGGTTTACAGTTAATAAGTTTACTTGTCCAAAAAGAATGGGAAGGCCAAAAGGGGAGGCATTTGACACAGACCGATAGACGAGCATGATGCAAGACGTCAAAACAACGGGCCATGATCCATGCAAGAACAAGCCCACGATTTATACGAGAACCAGTCCATGACTCTTGAGCTCCCATGCCAGACATGGTTAGGCGATCCTCTAGTTCCCTCTGACGCATGACCTTTGGGCTTCCCCAAGACTAGGAGCCCTTGAGTATCTTATCGTACAATCTATGTAATGATTGTGGGATTCAAACCCCACCGTTGGATCAAGTAAGAGATAAACGGTTAAGATTAGTCCTGCACTTGTATAAATAGGGGCCCTCCCCCCGTATAAATAGGGATCCTCTAGTTCCCTCGACGCATGACCTTTGGGCTTCCCCAAGACTAGGAGCCCTTGAGTATCTTATCGTACAATCTATGTAATGATTGTGGGATTCAAACCCCACCGTTGGATCAAGTAAGAGATAAACGGTTAAGATTAGTCCCTGCACTTGTATAAATAGGGGCCCTCCCCCAAGACTAGGAGCCCTTGAGTATCTTATCGTACAATCTATGTAATGATTGTGGGATTCAAACCCCACCGTTGGATCAAGTAAGAGATAAACGGTTAAGATTAGTCTGCACTTGTATAAATAGGGGCCCTCCCCCTTATATAAATAGGGATCCTCTAGTTCCCTCTGACGCATGACCTTTGGGCTTCCCCAAGACTAGGAGCCCTTGAGTATCTTATCGTACAATCTATGTAATGATTGTGGGATTCAAACCCCACCGTTGGATCAAGTAAGAGATAAACGGTTAAGATTAGTCCTGCACTTGTATAAATAGGGGCCCTCCCCCTAATTGTACTGGTTTATTCCCAAGTGAATATACATTCATGTTTCATTCTTCATACACTTCATGAGTCAAGCGTGCTTGTATGTAAGATTGACTTGGGAGAAATTCTAAACATGAGGTGTTTTCTCGGGCCCAGCCATGGAGTCACATATCAATGTGCATTTGCTCCGACTAAATTCTTAGCGAAACTTCAATCACATCCTCTCTTGCAGCTAATGCATTTTCGATTTCTTTTTCTGATTATGACTTTGTTTTTTTTTTTTTTAATCTTTTGTTTTGAACTGGAATATCCCTAGTCGAACTTGACTGAGTTCTTAGAGTTACCGCGTGCTTTCTGGTCCTCCCATAGCACAAGGAATTCACCAAGTGAGTAAGTTCCACAAATCCACTTTAATTCTTGGCGCGACAAAGTTCTAGAAAACCACGGTGTATAATCCCATATATCTAGAAATTATGTTGTAAGATTGAAAGATTGTTCGCAATGGATCAAGTGAGTTATTGGATGTAATAGGGATTAGGGATGTGCATGGTTCGGATGGGCGGTTCCCAACCTAGAACTGGGAACCGCCCGCTAGTTGCATGGATCCACCCGAGAATCGTATCGTCGGTCCGGTTCCCAGGTGGATCCATAGAATTGGTCTAACCTCCGCACCTTTCCCTTTTTGCCCTCCTTACATCTACTTATTCCGGCTCTCCCTTTATTCTCCTCAAGTACTAGTGCCGCCACCGTGGTGGTCACGACCTTGACATCACTTTCGTCCTGACCAGCACCACCATCTTCACTACCGTCTCCGCCGTCTCCTGCTCCTCCCTAAAGACCGACAATGAGGAGGACAACGGGGACGATGAGCCATTCTTAGACTTGGAGTTCGTCCTGTCCCCAAAAATTAGGATGATGGGGGGAGGCCTGAGGAGGGGAAGGAGGAAGAGGGGAGGTAGAAGTGGGACGAGCCCAACAACGAAGAGGACGATAGTGACAGTGAATGCGGAGGTGGTGACAACATGGAGAGAGTTCAAGTTCCAGGGGGGAAGAGAATTAACTCACTATTTCGCCAAGTTTGGACTAGGACTCGAAGGGAGATGAATAGATCCGGAGGTGAATTGGAGAGGAAGAGGGAGCTCAGGGAGATTTTGAACTAAGAGAGACAAGATGAAGTATGAAAGTAGTGAATTGAGACAAAATGGTGATTTGAGCTCTAAATTTTAGATTTGCTAATTTCGAATTCTTTTAAATATTAAAAATTAATATATTATTATAATATAACCGATCTGGTCCGGGTGGGCAGGTGAGTGGATCCACCCATGGAACCGGGAACCGGACTAGTTCCCTTAAGAACCACCAATTCCGAGCGGTTCCGGTCCGGTTCCAGGTGGTCCGGGCTGTCCGAGTGGGTCTCGGTTCTTTTGCACACCCTAATAAAGATAGGTAAATATTGAGAATATTTATAGTAATTTCCATGGCATCATCGAATCTTATGCTATTTTCCCTATGAAGTTGGTTACATTGATCGAGTATACCCAATATCCGATTTATTTTCTTGTTCTATTTACTTTATTTCAACTGTTTGTTTTACACAATAAAAAGGATGTAACAAGAAATCAAATGCCTTGAAAAATCAGACATACCTAACTGATAATCCTCGTGAACCAAGTACAAAGTTTGGAACTTCTCCGCACCATCAAAAGCATGGCAACTCTAGGCGCAAGGATCTTTTCTTCGTTTCGCCTCTGTTTCTCGGTTCATCTTTCGTCTATGAAAGAAAACTTTTCCAAGAAACTCAGCAGACTTCCTTTCGTGGCGAAACTAGAAAACATAATAGAGAGAGAGAGAGAGAAATTTGCCAGAGAATTGACTGTACTGCAAGGAAGGAAACGACGCCCAACTCGAGATAATTGCTGAGGGCTGCAAGAACGTTGAGTCGGGGGGATGATAGTTGGATCGCCATGGGAGCTGATGTTGCTGATGTTTGCTGTTGATCATGGGGGGAAGACCTGCAGAAAACGATGCTGTGTGCCCTGAAATTGAATGAGGTTGAAGAGCACACAGACATATCAAAGAGCAACCGGGAAATCATTCTGTTGGAAAACCATCAAGCACAGAAGAGAGCCCACAAACTTATTAGAGAGCAGCCAAACTTGACTTCAAGTTTGCCAAGGCTTTTCTAGAGAGAGACCGCCATTTTCTACGCACGTCGTGTCCGACATCGTCTCCCATTCACACTGGTAAAATACAATATTGTTTTGATTCATTATTAAATAGCGTGACATAGTTCTCAGATACAATATTTTTTTCTTATAAATAATTATAATTGAAATAGTTAAATTTATTGTGTAAAATCTATTTTAATACACTTCAAGTAAATTTTTGTCAACGTCACTTATAGATTTTACCTTAACAATGTTGAATTTGTTTTTCACGCACTCTTCAGTAGAATAACAGCATATGCCCATCTGATACTGTATAATCTCCGTCCCGTTTTTTATGACAAAGCTTGTTAAGTGGCTAATTAAAATGTAATACTTTTTTGATGTACTGATGCCATATTGTACTCTAGCACATATAATGTTTTCTTCCCGATCCAACAAGTGGGACTCTCCAATCAATTGAGATATTCATACCTTATGCTTTTCTTTTCTCTTTTCCAGAAAAAAGGTATTTCTACTGATTTTTTTTGCTTAAATAACATTTCCATGCAAACTTTCTAGATAAAAAATCATGTTGTTTGAAAGTTGAAGATTGTTTATGGGCAATGTATTACTCAATTCATCTGAAAGTTAACTCTTATGTTACCCAAAGCGAAATACAATAACAATAAAAATGATACAAGGAATCATGATATCACAGGCTACTTATAATTTTAGCAAAGAAATTATTTTCCCATAAATTTATCAAGTATAAATTTAAATTATGATGCATTAATCAAGGCGATATTGTATAATTAGTTGTTAGTGTTCTGGCATCACGTGACAAATCAAAAACCATTTTCTAGAACCGAAGGGCACGACAGTATATCTCTTCTTTTAAACGCCAACTATAAAGCATAGTTAATTTTAGTTCGATAAATTGAGATATACCAATGAATTGCAATGTCGATGTGAAAACGTCATTTAGTGGCCGGTTGAGGAAGGGTCAGATGGGTGCTGGAAGAAATTTGGCATTGGATTTTGACCCTTATCACATAATTTAGGATCTTTCTTGAAACAATTGCGTGAGAAAAGAACTCATGCATTGTCATATTCCCTTTATTTTTTCTGATCTTCCTTTTGCAGATGGAAATCTACATGGTCGAAGTGGTCCTAGTTCTCACCCCCGGTGGTTTCTGTGTGCTTTCTGGTCCCCCCATGGCATGAAGGATTCGCGGGCGTGAAAATCCCACGAATCCACTCTGAAACATTGTTTTGCGAGTAATTATGAAGGCTAAAAATCGTGTGCGTAATTGGATGTAATTAAGGTGAAAAAACATTTTGAGTATTTAGTGTAGTATTCATTGCAACATGGGATCTGTGCCGTTCTTTCCAAGGAGTTGGTTACATCAATCGAGCCAAGTAAATCTGGCATTGTCATGTTTATTCTATCGTCCGATCATTTGTTTTATGCAATTAAAAGGATGAAACAAGAAAGTGAATGCCATGGAAAATCTGTTGGAGAAATCCTCGTGAAGTGTTTTGAAGTTGACAAAACGTTTCCATCGATCCCAGTACGAAGGTGCAGACTACGTTAGTTAAAGTCTGAAGACTTCCGGACAGCCGACTCAAGATTCAAAGTCTATCCTCATTGACAGTCTCTAATCCGTTGAAGAAAGGTTATCCAGAACTGGATGTTTTGTTCAGGGGATTTAACCTTATCATCCGGAGAAGATCTCGTGGCTGGAGAAGACGTATCGAGAATCATTTGATTGATCAAGTTTGATTCAATGACTGAAGATTCGATGATTGTCTAAATATTATTGGAAGGTTCTACTTATGGAAACCGAGATCCTGATTGTATGGGCGAACATGATTGATGGGCTATCAACACGTTCCTTTAATAGCTCGAACAATCTTCCTAATTGATTCCGTCCAACGGGTAGATTGGAGGAATTCCTTTGGTAAGTGCCAACGGGTATGATGGCATAAAGGAGTATATAAGGAAGACGTTCTTAGTTGTTCGAGGTGTGCGCGATAGAAGAATTCCAAAGTCTCGAAGCTCCTATTTGTTTAGATAATTCCTTTGAGCGAATACTTGTATACAAAAGAGAGTCTATATTTGTGAGAGACCTTGAGAAGGTGTGGTAGAACATCTACACAGTGGAATCAAGGCAAAGCTGTGCTGTAACTTCTCTTTTGATCATAGTGAAATCCAGCCGGTGGGCTGTCAGTGCGGAAGAGTGGACGTAGGCTTGGAATAAGCCGAACCACTATAAATCCTGTGTTCAAATTTCTCTCTCTCTACCTTGATCGTATTTCAATTTGTTAAGAATTGCTTCCGTATTTGGGAAAAATTGTTTGTACGCCTATTCACCCCCCCTCTAGGTGTTTATACTAGCAATATCAATTGGTATCAGAGCATGTGTACTTACTTTATTTGAAGTGTTTTACTTCATAGTAAAAGATCCATGGCTAGTATGCTAGCACCGGGGCCGATGGAAGGGCAAAGCAATACCGAGACCACCCTACTTTGATGGAAATGATTACAACATCTGGAAGAACAAGATGAAAGCTTTCCTACGATCAAAGGATCCTTTGGAATGGGACGTTGTAGAAAAGGAATTACTCCTACCACTGCATCGAGTCTCGAAAGAGGAAAAGAAACTGAAGAAACCAGGCGGAATGTCTCGGGAAGAAATAACCAAGAGACAAACACTCGATGCAAAAGCAATTTACTCCTTATATTGTGCTTTATCACCAACTAAGTATAATAGAATATCTTCTTGTGGTACATCAAAAGAAGTTTGGGACAGATTGCATATCACCTATGAAGGAAACGGATCGAGTGAAGGAAACAAGAATCAACATTCTTCTCGGTCAATATGAAGCCTTCGAAATGAAACCAGGAGAATCAATATCGACATGTTTAGTCGTTTTACAGATATTGTGAATGGTCTTGAAAATCAAGGTCAACCAACTTCGATCCCATGAAGGTAAACAAGCTACTGCGTGGACTCTCTAGGGATTGGAATCACATAAAGATTTCGATAAGAGAGACGCGAGAGAATTATGCCACTATCTATTGACGAGCTGATTGGAACTCTTCAGTCCTATGAAGTGGAAAGGATCAATGAAGATGAAGATCCAAAAGGTAAGAAATCCATTGCATTAAAATCAAATGATGATTCTGATGATACAGATTCTGAAGATGATATGGACGATGAGGAGCTTGCTCTCATGATAAGAAGATTCAGAAAACTAAATAGAAAAGGGAGAAGAATCAACTCAAAGAAACAAAGCTTTCAAAGACAGCGAGACCAAGTCTGTTGATGATGAGGAACCAAATAAAGATGTATTCTGCTTTGAATGCAAGAAAAAGGGACACATTAGACCCAACTGTCCTCTTCCTCAAGAAGAAGAGAGGAAAAGCTGAAAAATTTCGAAAAGCTCTCAAAGCTGAAACCGGAGTGATGCGAGTGTGAAGAAAGTGATAATGAATATGCCAATCTATGTCGATGGCACAATCGGACTCGGACTACTGGATCGGACTCGGGATTAGACTTAGACAATGAATTTGAGGCAAGTAATTTTAAAATTCCTGTCAAAGTTTCTAAATATATTGATGAACTATACTTTAGTCTTAAGACTTCTCTAAAAAGAATTTCCAAACTGAAAAAAGAAAACTCAGCTCTAAAACAAAAGGAAAATGTTTTAGCAGAAAGAGTTAAAAGTCTAGACTTGTCTATTTCCAATCTTAAAGAAAATGAAGAAAATCTTTTAAAAGAAAATGTTTTTTTAAAAACAGACTTATCAAATATATCAAAGAAATTTTCTATAGGGTCTGAAAAACTTGAGAAAATTCTTTCAGCACAAAGACCTTACTTCAATAAGTCTGGTCTAGGTATGACAAGAAACAATTCCCTTGATTGATTTTCCTAAAGTAAAAGAAAGAATTAAGAAAAAGACTTTCGAGTGAGGTTTACAAAAATCACTTCAAGAAAGTATTTGTAAAACCTGTAGGTAGAAATGCTCGAGATGTTCTAAGTGCAACAGTCCAGATCACTTTGAAAAAGAGTGTCCTATGGTATGGAAACCTGTTAAGAAAGTATGGGCTAATACTGTTTATCTTACTAACACCAAAGGACCCAAGAAAATTTGGGTACCAAAGAAAGCTTGAGACTTTATTTTAAATGCAGCTCTCCGTCAAGAAACAGGTAAAGTGGTATCTTGACAGCGGATGCTCAAGACACATGACGGGGAGACTCAAATTGCTTTATAAAGCTTGCTCAAGTAAATGGTGGAAAAGTTTCATTTGGAGGAAACAACAAAGGAAGTATTGTGGGATTTGGAACCGTGAAAATTGGAACTCTCACAATAAGTAATGTTTCCTTAGTGGAAGGACTCAATTACAATCTTCTCAGCATTAGTCAATTGTGTGATACTGGTTTCAAGATCTTCTTTCAAGAAGGAACATGTTCTGGAATCGGTAAAGACTCTACTCGAGTCTTTCATGGGTCGAAGACATGGAAATATCTATCTTCGGATGTGAAACCAAATGAATCACAATGCTTTATCTCAATTCAAGACGAAGCAAGCTTATGGCACAAAAGCTTGGTCATGTCAACATGAAGCAATTAGCCAAAATCTCATCAAAGCAGCTTGTTCGAGGTCTACCCAAATTGCCATACCAAAAGACTGATTCATGCACTCCATGTATTCTGGGAAAGTAGGTAAGAAATTCTTTTAAACCAATAAATCATGTCTCTACTAATCATGTACTACGGTTGCTGCATATGGATCTCTTCGGACCAACCAGAACTCAGTATTGGGGGTAAGAAGTATTGCCTAGTAATTGTTGATGATTACTCCGTTTTACTTGGGTATATTTCCTTGCAAGTAAGTCCGAAACCTTTTCGTATTTTGAAAAATTTGCTAAAAAGGTTCAAAATGAAAAAGGTTGTGTTATCTCTAGTATAAGAACAGATCATGGAGGTGAATTTGAAAATCAAGATTTTACAAAATTCTGTGATGAATCTGGCTTTAAGCATGTGTTCTCCTCTCCATATACTTCTCAGCAAAATGGAGTTGTGGAAAGAAAGAACAGATCTCTTCAAGAAATGGCTAGAACTCTTTTAATTGAAAGTAAAATTTCTTCTCGATTTTGGGCTGAAGCTGTTTCAACAAAGCATGCTATATCATCAATAGAGTCTTCTTAAGATCTATTCTTTAGAAAACCCCTTATGAGTTATTCAAAGAAAAGAAGCCTATTGTTTCATACTTTCATGTATTTGGTTGTAAATGTTTTATATTGAAAAATGCAAAAGATCGAATTGGTAAGTTTGAAGAAAGATCAGATGAATGTATCTTCCTTGGATATTCTACATCAAGCAAAGCTTACAGAGTCTATAACAAGAAGAGTCAGTCTGTAGAGGAATCAATGAATGTCAAATTTCAAGACTCAACGCAAGATGAATCAAGTCAGACTCATCAAGAAGAGTCTGAACCTGCTCTAGACCCTCCAAAGTCTACAACTCAAGAAGCATCTCAGACTCTGGAAGACCAGCATCAGGTTGTTAGTGAAGATCCAAATAAAGAAAGAGATCATCAACCAGACAAATCAACAAGTAACTGGAAGCATAAGTCCAGTCATCCCAAAGATCTTATAATTGGCGAAATTAATGAAGGAATTCGCACCAGATCCAAAAGGCGAGAAGAGTCTAGTGTTGTGGCACTCGTTTCTGAAATTGAACCAAAAAGCATAGAAGAAGCTTTATCGATGAAAGCTGGATTGAAGCTATGCAAGAAGAGCTCGAGCAGTTCAGCATAAATGATGTCCGGGAATTGACATCCAAACCAAAATGTAAAACTGTTATTGGAGCTAAATGGGTGTTCGAAACAAGATGAACGAAAAGGAAAAGTCGTACGAAATAAAGCAAGACTCGTGGCCAAATGATATACGCAAGAAGAAGGAATAGACTATGATGAGACTTACGCTCCAGTGGCAAGGTTAGAAGCTATTCGATTATTACTTGCGTTTGCTTGTTATAAGAATTTCAGGTTATTCCAAATGGACGTCAAAAGCGCCTTCCTAAATGGATTTATCCATGAGGAAGTTTATGTGGAACAACCACCAGGGTTTGAAGACCAAAGAAGCCGGACTCGCCCTTCGGGCGAAAAGGCTTTGTATGGTTTAAAGCAAGCACTTCGAGCTTGGTACGGCCAGTTAAGTAAGTTCCTAATACAAAATGGTTTTGTTAAAGGTAAAGTAGATACGACTTTATTTATCAAGAAGGAAAACAAAAGTTTCTTACTTGTTCAAATATATGTGGATGATATTATTTTTGGATCCTCTAATGAAAGTCTCAGGCAAGAAATTTTCAAAGTCTATGCAAGATGAGTTTGAAATGAGTATGATGGGAGAATTAACATTCTTTCTTGGTCTTCAAGTAAAACAATTGAAGGAAGGAACTTTTTTATTTATCAAGAAAAATATGTCAATGATCTTGTCAAAAGGTTTGGACTGGAGAAGTGCAAAAGACCGACATACCAATGTCAAGTTCTTTAAAGATAGACAAAGATGAAGAAGGGAAGAAAGTTGATCAAAAGCATACAGGAGCATTATTGGATCACTTCTTTATCTTCTTGCTTCTAGACCTCGATATTTTGTTGAGTGTTTGCATCCGTGCTAGGTTTCAATCAGATCCGAGAGAATCTCATCTCAGTGCTGCTGCGAAACGCATCATTAAATACGTCGCTTCATCATCAAGCATCGGTCTTTGGTATCCTAAGAAGGGAGACTTTAATCTTTTGGGATATTCGAAACGCAGATCTGGCCGGTTGCGAGTTGATAGAAAGAGCACTTCAGGAACTTGCCGGTTGCTTGGAAGCGGCACGTGTCTTGGTTTTTAAGGAAAAAAACCGTGTCTCTTTCAACAACAAAAGCGAGTATGTAGCTCTTGGAAGCTGCTGTTCGCAAATTCTATGGATAAAACAACAGCTAAGAGATTTTGAAATTGAAGACTCATGCACGGAGATTAATTGCGACAACACCAGCGCTATCAACCTCACCAAAAATCCAATTCTCCACTCAAGAGCAAAGCATATAGAGATTCGACATCACTTTATTAGAGATCATGTTCAAAATGGAGATGTTTCAATTCAATTTGTTGACTCAAAGAATCAACTAGCGGCTGATATACTCACAAAGCCTTTGGAGAAAAATCAATTTGAGTCTATACGGTCCCGGGCGAACATTTTGAGGTATGAGGATATCAAAGTCTAAAGACTTTCGGACTCGGGCTTACAAGACTTTATCTACAGTCTTGGCTTGACCTTCAGACTATAAGTCTTTCTCTCTCCAATCTTATCTTGAAAATGTACGATCATCAGACTTGTTTAAATTATTGCTATATTTAATTAACGTAAATATTGCATCAATTCACTTTCAAAAGGGAAGTTATTTTTGAAATAGCTATTTTTGCGGATAAAGACAGTTATTTTGAAAAGGCATATTTTTATTTCCTTTGTGACGGTTCGTTTACCTTTCTTTTTAACCGAACGAGCACTGTCGATTTCTCTTCACTTTTCTATTCACTTTTCTCTCAAAAACCCTAGAAAGCATCGATCCTCCATTTCCGTTTGTCTTCTTCGCTAAATCTTCAAAAAGTTGTCATCTTTTCTGGGAAAGTCAAGCAAGGAATCTTCCAAACACTGAGAAAGATGTCATCTTCGCGAAAGTCCTCAAGAATCGCAAGCAGGGGACCACAGAAAATGAGTGAGGGGCCTACGCACTTCGATCTTACTGAAGATGAAGTTACTCCGGATCAGCAACCGAGCCCACAACATTCTCAGCGGCGTCATTCTCCACCATCTAGTCCTCAAGGCGTTGTTAATCAGCATCGGGAAGAAATCTTCGAGGATGCGAGACCCGTAAGAGTTCAAAAGCCCGCTTTTATTTACAAGCTATATCGTGCTTTAAAAGGAATTCGTACTCCTTTGAACTATGTTGATGAATTTCTTAAAGACAAAGGATATAGGAACGAATATATCTTTCTGCGAAAAATGGAAAGTTTGGGAATCGCTCGTAAAGGGGTGGTGAGGAAACCCTTGCGAATATCCCAAGTGATCCTCGTGGCCCAGGGGGCCGAATCACAGTAGATGGGAATGACGATGACAATCTGTTCAGTCTATTTCAACCGAAAATGGGTATTGCGGCTGAAATTCAAGGAAAAAGGGGAGATTTGTTCGATCAAAGGAACAAAAAGATCTGTACTCGAAATTGCTGAAGCGTGGGGTAATAAACCCTAGAAGTGTGGACTTTGATTTTCTGGATCTTTGTGAAAGTGAACTTGAGGGAAAAGTTCAGTTATCTTCAACTTGAAAAGTTCTGCTCTGACTCAACTGAGGCTTATGCTGAATTGACTACATATTTCTATTCAAATCTTAGCTTTTTAGATGCGAATAGATTCTCCTTCAGCGTTAAAGAACAAGACTATGTTGTGAATATGAATATGCTTTAGCGGATGTGTTAGAAATTGAGAGAGGCGATATCAACCAATCAAAGTTTCCATTACTCGGGCAACACTTGAACGGTGAAGGACGGGAGAACGGATGAGAAGATCACCTACTCAAGGATGAATGCATTCAACATCTTGCTCCACAAGATTGTGATTAATTGCCTTCGGCCGAAATCAACTTCCAAAACCGATGTTTCAAGCTCGAGGCAAAGTTGATGTATGCCATCCTCTCGTGGAAAGAAGTTTTCACTCCCTCATACTTTTTGTTATGTTTCACATGTATAGAGCAGTGATGAAGGACAGAGGTCAACTCCCTTACCCAAGCCTTATTACGAAGTTATTCGGACATCTGAATATTCAGCCGCCGCAAATCTTTTGTGTTCGATCATGCGATCATATGGTGGTAGGACTGAAAATGGTGACCAAAATGCGTCTGAAGGAACTGAGCAAGGAATTGGAGAAATTCAAGGAGAAGACTCCTGCCAAATCTCATCAACTCTCTTCTACTGCTAAGAGAAAAGGGAAGGATCCCATGGCTGCTCCATCAAAGAGAAGAAGAGCTCTCCTCGTTGAGGATGAAGATGATGACGATGACATCACCATCTCGCAATGGCTTTGAAGAATTTAAGTCGTCCTGTTCCACAGAAAGAATCGGAACAAAAGACGAAAGAAGCAGAGGAGAAAGAAGAAGAAGAAAGAGAAGCAGAGGAGAATGAAGAAGAAGAAAGAGAAACAGAGCAAGAAGCAGAGGAAGAAAGACCTGAAGAAGAAAGAAGAGAAGAAGGAGAACCTGAGGAAATCTCTTCTCCACCTGTAGGCATGGAAACAGGGGGAGATCGGGAGAAATGAGTGACATTTTCATTTCCCCGATGCAAGTGAAGGAGTCGATCGCTCACCTGCGGACCCGAAAGATGTTTATGCATCTCAATTTCCGAGAGGAAGGTCATGAAGCTTCATCGCCAAACCTGCGAGATTATGCTAATCCACCATCGCTCTTTTACTCCATCGATCGAGCCGAAGCAAGTACTCGGGCGATAATGGAGCAGATTTTCGCGAGAATCATGGATATTCTCATGGAAATGCGAGGTCAAATTTATGCATTGGGATGCGAAGTTCAAAGTTTGAAGAATGAAAGTCAAGCTTCTTCTTGTTCATTGAATGATAAGATGCAAGCCCTCTCTATTCAGAATCAGGCCAATGCCAAGAGTGAGGAGGTTGTACAGTGAAGGAAGACTTCAAAAGGCTGGAAGGCATCGTTCGATCTATGGAAGATTTCCAGCTTGTCCGCGTTCCCAAGCAATCTTGACTTCATCTCATCCTTTTTAATGATGACAAAAAGAGGGAGAGATGCATGATTTGATCAAAAACTTTCAATCATTTTTTAACTGTTTGTTGGATTGTGTTTAACTGTTTAACTGTTTTTGACACTTTTGACTTTGTTTTGTGTCTCGGATGAGAACCGAACTAGACTTGGACTTGACTGCTTCTATTAACAAGTATTGATATCTTATGGATGGTTTTATTATATAGACTAACCTATTTTCTGTGGTTGCATATTCTAGTGTTAATCTTTTAGCCATTCATCTCTATAAGATATGCATATGTGTTTGAGAAATGTTTTGCAGGTCAAAATTATCCAAATCTGCAGGAAGGTTTTGTCACCATCAAAAAGGGAGAGATTGTTGGAGAAATCCTCGTGAAGTGTTTTGAAGTTGACAAAATGTTTCCATTAGTCTAGTACGAAGGTCCGCGACTACGGTAGTTAAAGTCTCAAGACTTCCGGACAGCGAGACTCAAGATTCAAAGTCTATCCTCATTGAAAGTCTCTAATCCGTTGAAGAAAGGTTATCCCGGAACCTGATGTTTTGTTCAGGATTTAACCTTATCATCTCGGAGAAGATCTCGTGGCTGGAGAAGACGTATCGAGAATCCTTTGATTGATCAAGTTTGATTCAATGACTGAAGATTCGATGATTGTCTAAATATTATTGGAAGGTTCTACTTATGGAAACCGAGATCCGATTGTATGGGCGAACAGGATTGATGGGCTATCAACACGTTCCTTTAATAGCTCGAACAATCTTCCTAATTGATTCCGTCCAACGGGTAGATTGGAGGAATTCCTTTGGTAAGTGCCAACGGGTATGATGGCATAAAGGAGTATATAAGGAAAGACGTTCTTAGTTGTTCGAGGTGTGCGCGATAGAAGAATTCCAAAGTCTGAAGCTCCTATTTGTTTAGATAATTCCTTTGAGCGAATACTTGTATACAAAAGAGAGTCTATATTTGTGAGAGACCTTGAGAAGGTGTGGTAGAACATCTACACTGTGGAATCAAGGCAAAGCTGTGCTGTAACTTCTCTTTTGATCATAGTGAAATCCAGCCGGTGGGCTGTCAGTGCGGAAGAGTGGACGTAGGCTTGGAATAAGCCGAACCACTATAAATCCTGTGTTCAAATTTCTCTCTCTCTACCTTGATCGTATTTCAATTTGTTAAGAATTGCTTCCGTATTTGGGAAAAATTGTTTGTACGCCTATTCACCCCCCCTCTAAGTGTTTATACTAGCAATATCAAAATCGACATACTCAACTGATCATTCTCGTGATTCAAGCACAGCATTTGGGACTTCTCCACACATTGAAAAGAATGGCAGCAGCGGGTGCATAGATCTTTCCTTCATTTCCCCTCTGTTTTCAGTTCTTCTTTTATCAACGTAGGAACGATTTTCCAAGAAACTGAGCATAGACTTCCTTTCTTGGCAAAACAAGAAAACAAACGCGAGAGAGAATTGCCTGTTTCGCCGGGAAAGAAATTGGCCTACTTGAGATAATCTCTGTGGGCTGCAAAAACGTTGAGTCGAGCGGATGATAGTCACATCGCCATGGGAGGTGGGTGGCATTGCTAAAGTTTGCTGTTGATTATGGAGGGAAGACCTGTGAAAGACGATGCCGTGTTCCCAGAAAACCCAAGTTGAACCACTAGAAACCATCAAACACAGGAGAGAGCACGCAAACTTATTAGAAAGCGGCCAAACTTGACTTTGTGTCTGCGAAGGCTTTTCTAGAGAGGGACCGCCACTTTCCACACGCATCTTGTACGACATCATATCCCATTCACACAAGCAAAATACAATATTGTTTTGATTCATCATTAAATGACATGACCTAGTTCTCAGATACAATATTTAAAAAAATTGTAATTAAAATAGTTTGATTTTTAAAAGTGCCAAACAAGAGTTTCAAGAGCGGATTATGCTTGGGAATCACCGGAAGGGTGCAGCACGAGGGAAACAAATCGATACAGTTTCACGGTCGATGACCATCTGGAAACAGCCTCAAATGGAAAGTGTTGGCACGGACCATTAGTGAGCAGGGGATTGCATTTAGAAGACGGAGCCGAATGTTCTCTAGAATGTCTCTAGCATGATAGCGTCAATGGGGTAGTTACTGCTAGCGCCGTTGGTAAGAAAGCCTTAAAACTCGTCATTCCTATATGAAGGAATATGCTGCATTCTTATACGAACATGAAAAGAGAAAAAGAAAATAATAGAACAGGAAATTCAGTCCGTTGGGGTCTAGATCTTGGGATTTCTTATTCCATCGATTCTGGATCTCTTCTCGTCGTTCTCATTCTTCTACGATCTCCGTCACATGATCTCTCGGTACGGCATTACATCAATCAATCAATAAGCATTGACGAATGTCGGCAAACTCCTGCCGCGATCAAAGTTCCGGGCATAGCTGATTGAATACAGGTTTGGGGGAGGACGACGTGGTAATCTTGGACTGGCCCCGAGGGCCATGATCTCCTCCTCGCTCATCTTGGGAGAGAGTAACGGAGAGGGCAGACAACAAATTGGAGAGGTGACGGTGTCGGAGGCAGTGGTTGGGAGCTAAGAGAGAGAGAAGAGAGGAAGTCATTCGACAAGTGAGACCCACAATGTCATAAGTTGATCATTAATGAAGTGACCCATCGCTGATGGAAATACGCCTACCCGATATTTTCTTGACTTTTTTCTCATCAAGTCCTCTCATAAGCCGGAATGACAAAAGACAAGTGTTTTGTTTTAAGTGGGTTTGTTTAGGTCCGGAATAGCCACACCTTTGGAAGCGAAGTATGTTCAAAAGGTGGGTAATGACGAGCAAAGTGCTAGGAGAAGCACTTAACTCCAAGCTCAGTCCGGGTCTAGCTTCAAAGGAACGGACAGTCTCCTTAATTTAAGCATCATCGCTTCATTGAACATATTTTTGCTGAACTAATCCCCACGAATTAACATAAAAACTCATGTCCATGGATTTCGCACAAGGGTTCTACTTCTCCATAGGGTGATGTTCACGAATCCCAACATTACTTTGAGTGGAAAACGGGGTAATCTAAACACATGATTTGCAAGCATTCAAATCAAAGCACTTAATTACTCGGTTAATTATTTGAGGTTGAGTCTATTACCTCCTTTGCAACCAAAAGTTAAAAGTACAAAACTTGCAAAACCTTGATCTTTAATGACATATAAAAAAACATGCTTCTTGGGCATGACTCGAAGATTTAAAATATTCTGAGAATACTTATTTTCAAAACATGTATTACATAAACCAACAACAACAACAAATCAGACGGAGAGTCCTCAGCATATGAGGAATTTGCCAAAATAATAGGTAGAAAAAAGAAACCTCCCAAAGTGATGCCCAAATGCATAGATAGAAGCCACGGTCTCCGCTAGCATCTGAAAAATAGAAACAACAGGAAATCGTTTAATAATTAACAATGAAAAGGCCAAGCACCGCGCTCAATCAAAAACGCCACGCGCTGGATCAAGCAAGGCAAGCACCCGCTGAATCAAACGGGCCACGATCAACCAAACAGGCCCGGTACCCGCCGAATCAAATGGGCCTGCGCGCGGACCACGTTCTCATCATATACTTCCTCCAGCCATACAGGGCCGAAAGCCCGGCCTCTTCTTTGACGGTCCCGCCAACTAGGCCGGAGAAATCGGCGGAGGGTCGAGAACAGCATCACTGCCACCGTGCTGCACACCATGCCGGGGCCGCGTCGTTCTCGACCAGCACTACTCGACCAGTCATCGCCACCGCAACCAGGCGGTGACAGCTCCGAGGAGTTGGTTATAACGAGATGGTGAGCAAACAACTGCCACGATAATAGAAACACCAAACCATGCAGCATGTAAATCTTTCTTACCAGAGTTGAGGGATGATGTCGAGCGAGCAGCTCAGGGTGCCTCCGAGGACCATCGAATTGCTGTCGCCCCCACCGTCGGTGGGAGCTGTGAAGTTCAACCCCGTGCACGAAACGTCCACGTTGAACACGGCCACCCACCATGGACCCAAGCACAGCCTCCGCTCGGCTTTTGCTGCCGCGTATATGTTCACCTCTCCGCCCTTCAACGTGCTCATCGGGCTGTTCACGCCCAAGTCAGTGACGATCGCCAGCGTTGACTGGACCTTGGCTCGGACTGAGGTCACGCAGCCGGGGCCCTGAGTGAAGGTGGACACGATGGAGGGACGAGAGAGAGCAAGTTGGCCATCAAAACTGAAGAGGAGCTTCGTGTGAGTGTACTTGACGGTGATAAGCTTACTGTAGGAAGTGGAGATGTTGAGGGACCAAAAGGAAGAGCCTGGGTTGAGCTCAAGCTCTGGTGGCGTTCCCGCAGGAATTGCAAGGAAGACGACCATGAGGAGGCCAAGAATAGAGGGCCTGGCAAATGCGATACAGCGGCCGATGATCAGCTTGTACCAGCAGGACCGCGGTGAAGCTGGATCATCATCCGCCGCACGGGGTTGGATGGGATCTGCTCTCATTTGGTATTTTTGTCTAAGTTTTTGAGAGGACCGAGAAACGAGTATGGCGATTGAAGTTTGAGCAATAAATAAGGGAACCGAACCAACGAGGCCGCAGGAACGCCCCACACGTGCGAGTTGCTAACTAAGAATAAATATGTGCGAAGCATCATCGTCCCAGCAGGAAAGCCCGAATTTCGCGCAACCAATCGGAGGCCGAGCCAACATGTCCGCAGGAACGCCCCACACGTACGAGTTGCTTAGCAAGGCTAACGAAAAAAAATAGGTGCGAAGCATCATCGTCCCAGCAGATAAGCCCACACGTGCGAGTGGGGCGACTGAATTTCGAGCAACCAATCGGAGGCCGAGCCAACATGTCCGCGGGAACGCCCCCACACGTACGAGTTGCTTAGCAAGACTAACGAAACAAAAATAGATGGGAAACATCGCGATCTCAGCAGGGAAGTCCACTCCGACCAAAAAAAAAAAAAAGCAGGGAAGTCCACGCGTGCTAGTGGGGCGACTGAGTTTCGAGCAACCAATAGGAAGCCAAGCCAACATGTCCGCAGGAAATCCCCGCACG
The DNA here is from genome assembly GCA_014182385.1 of Eucalyptus viminalis. NCBI lineage: Eukaryota > Viridiplantae > Streptophyta > Magnoliopsida > Myrtales > Myrtaceae > Eucalyptus > Eucalyptus viminalis. The sequence continues at coordinate 4,758,082 of CM024527.1, forward strand.
TGCGAGTTGCTAACCAAGGATAGCTAAACAAAAAATTGTGCAAAGCATGATCGTTCCAGCAGGAAAGCGCACACATGCGATTAGGGCGACTGAATTTCGAGCGACAAATAGGAAGCTGAGCCAACATGCGCCCAGGAAAGCCTCACACGTGTGAGTTGCTAACTGAGAATAACAGATAAAAGTATGTGCGAAGCACCATCGTTTTTGCAGGGAACCCACACATGCGGGTTGCTAATCAAGAATAACAAATAAATGGGAATAAAAATCCTAAAACTTGTCATGAAAATATAATTTACTTTCAAATTTTCAAAAAAATATAATTTAATTCTAAAATTTGTCATGAAAGTATATATGGATCCTATAGTCCAAAAACTTGTCAAATTAATCCGATCAAGTTTTTTAAGCACATTTGAAATGTTTTATGACTTAATTATGCTTTCATGATAAATTTTAAAATTTAATTGCATGTTTTGAAAATTTTAGAATTTAATTATATTTTTATTATAAGTTTTAGAGCTTGATTGCACTTCTTAAAAGTTTTAGATCTCAATTATATTTTTATGATAAATTTTAGGATTTTCATTGCATTTATTCTTAAATATAATTATGTGGGAAGCACCACCTTTTCCATGCATCGGACGAGTATGGCGACAGAATTTCGAGTAGTCAATGGGAAGACGAGCTAACATGTCCCAGGGCCGCCCCGCACGTGCGAGGAAGGCGACATAATTTCGAGCATTCAGGAGGAAGCCGCATCGTCTTTTCCATGGGGAAGCCCCACACGTGCAAGTGAGGAATCTAAATGTCAGGCAATCAATCCGAGGCCACGCCACGTGCGAGTTGCTAGCCAAGAATAACACATAGAAATACGTGCGAAGCCCGTCGTTTCTCTGCATCGACCAAGTAAAAGGCGACAGAATTTCGAGCAATCAACAGGAAGCCACACCAACACGCCCGCAGGCAAGCCCCACACGTGCGAGTTGCTACTCGAGTAACAATAAATAAAGATATGTGCAAAGCATCATGGGGCCACCGACTTCCGACGATTGAAATTTGGCCATCATTCGATTGACTTTTCAATCTTGAGTTAAAGATAGTGCTCGAGGAAAGAGAACGTCTATGACTTAAAAAGAGAATTTAAGAATTGAATTTCGTTCATGCGGCTTCGCTGGAAAATCAGAAAAATCCAATTTGTGAGCCGACAGATTAATAACGAAGCCGATAAGTAATTTCTATGTATTCGTGATCGAACATTGAAAACTTATTTATGGATTTAGGAATCAATTAACATAAATACAATATATCTACGATAGAAATTGAAAGGAAGAATGTTGGAAAAATATTTTAGACATACAAGTACATTAGACACTTTATAATGTAAAGAATGAAAGGAAAAAGAGGAAGCAATATACTAGAATTACAACTTTCCCATTTACTACACTAATCACTGATTGACTAAATCAATTAATCCGTAATCAAGATTAGAATCATAATTTGGGTCAGGAATTTCAATCAGGGCAGAAACAGACCCGACTAAGTTTTGGGCATCATCAGAATGTTGAATAGGAATTCGCTCCTATTCATGTAGATTGATTTGGTCTGAAGATGTTGGGTTTGATTTTGCGGTAAGGCAGGTGTTTCCTCCACCAGCAGGTTCTAGGAATTCTTGTTCTTTGCCATGATATCAAGAAAAAATGGAATTCCTATTCGGTTTACTGATTATTTTGCAGGTGCAATAAGCTCAGAAAAAGGGAAGCGAAGACAATTCGAAAGATGCGGAAGCTAGGCCATGAAAGACAACTTTGATACCATGATAGAAATTGAAAGGAAGAATGGAGGAAAAATATTTTGTGTATCTTCTGTATACAAAAACATTGGACATTTTATAATGTAAAGAATGAAAGGAAAAGAGGAAACAATATGTTAGAATTACAACTTTCCTTTTTACTAAACTGATCATCGACTGACTAAATCAATTAATCCATAATCAAGATCAGCATTGTAATTAGGATCTTCAATCATATATTATGATCCTTCTAGTAATTTTTCCCTAAAAGGATAACAAGGATTTTGAGTTTCGAAATATAAAAAGCCCATAACGATTTATTTACCTTTACCAAAAAAAAAAAAAAAAAAAAAAAAAAAGCCCCATAACGACATATTGGGTGGGTTAGACATCCAATCATTAGGGAAGGTTATTTAAAGTTGGGCTTTGGCTAACCAATCTAGAACTTAACTTGTACCTCATAGGCTATCAGCCACTTCAATGAGGCTTGGGTCAGAGCCCTCGACTGGCTGGAACACTGATAAGCTATCAGTGACTAACTTCGCTCGCAGATCGCGTTCTTCCCACAGATCAGAGTTAGCTTCTGAGTACACCAGTGCGGAACGCAAGGCTAGGGCTTCAATCTCCAGCGGGGACGAGGCGACCTCCAATCCAGCGAACCCCGTGATAGTTCAGCCAGAGGAATCATGACAAATTCCATCCACAGCTCCTTCCCTTTCCCCTTCGACCATCGACCCATCGACGTTAATTTTCTAAGAACCCTTCTCCAGCGGCCTCCATTGCTCGGGTAAGGTACTCCTTCGGTTCCCTCGGTTTTTATCTAAAGGGCTCATATATCATGACAGAACATTTTCATGCTCTACATATTTTAAAAACTGGACATCTAGAGAGGGATTAATTTTAAAAAAATTGAGCGATGGACATCGATCCTTAATTGTAAAACGAATAATTCATTTATGAGTGTGTACGTATGTAAATAATAATTTAATTTTTTACTCATTTCGCATTTTTTCATTGGTGGATTAATAATGTAATGTGTCAATTATTATCTGTATACCAAACATATGACTTTCGCACTATATTCACGCAAATTTAAATGTAATGTATTTTTTTTTTAATTATTAGACAGCATGAAATCACAATCGAACACTTTATATCATAAATGCCCATCTAAGTTTAAACCACCCTATGTCGATTATCACCAACTCATCCATGGATTTTGGCTAATGCAATGATGTCCAAATCATTAAATCGAAATAGCTTGAAGACATGGTTGAATGTCCAAAACATCTTTACTATTCTCTGTATAGGTTATCTAGACCTAACATTTCAATTTTACAATTTATCCCGACTTTTTCAAATCAGTTGAAATGTATCATAAACCGATGACTGTCACTTCATTTTTCTCACATATCTAACCACGTGACTAGTTATAAGAAAGAAATATAGAGATTGCTCAAAAATATATTTCAAAACTATGTACCATCGTGCATTTGCATTAATTCCATTTAAATTATTGCCAATACTTGATTTTTATTTTTTTGTCAAAAAAGGTGAATTTCATTCAATAAATTGACGTACTACGAGAATGGCAATAACAAGACTTAAAAACATAGCAAATCCCAAAGGCTACGTTTGGTCATTTAAATTTCTAATTAGGATAGGATTGAATGGAATAGGATATAAAATTAGGGATTTTGCTAGATTTTATCTACGTTTGGTGATTACAATAATAAAAATGGATATATTCCCATCAAATTATATATATTGTTTGGAATAAACAGCATATTAATATAAGTGAACCAAAAATTTTACAAACAGAGATGGTGAAAAATCTCCCGCAACATTCATACCTAATTTTTTTTATTATATATTTTTTCTCTTTTTAAATTAATTTTTTTTTTCTTTCTTCCCCTTCCATCATTCTCTATCAAAATTTTATTAAATAGTAAACTATACTAATACGCCTAAAATACCTAGAACATGTATTAAATATAAACATATATTTTGAATTTATATTATAAAATAGAATTGAATTCGAATATATAAATAAAAATAAGATTAAATCAAAATAACTAATTTTTTTTGTTATTTTGAATTTCTTATATTAGAATTCAAATATTATTTATGTCAACTATAATTTTAAATTTTGTAATTTAAGAAGATTGTCATTCAAGAGAAATAACTTTCCTATTATGAATGTTAAAAATATTATCAACATTTATCCCACCCTCCCATCGGATAATTATATCCTATCTATATTCTTATTATATCCAACTTTATCTTGTCTTAAGTAATACCAAACACAGTTTAGAATAAATTTTATTTTATTATGAATTTTATCTTGATTGCTAAACGCAGGGGGCTTTCAAAAGCTAGTTATTACCGGTCCAAACAAACCTGTCACCTTCTAGACATGGGCTGATAGGGGTGCTTAGTATTTCTTGAAGAACATTCTCTAGGAAAAGCTCTCGTGATTTTTGTTCATTCCTTCTGCTCGTTCCTGTCTCAATTAACCCTGCTAATAGAGTGGGTTCCTCTCACTTTGCTGGTCCCCCTAACACTCCAATAGACAGCCATTTGTCTTCACGGATCTTGATACCTTTTTCCATTCCCAACAGCCCATCCAGCTCTCGCTCTAATTGAATCTCTCGCCACTATAACACTTTGCCTACCCTAGGAAGGTCTCGAGCCTTTCTCTCGCTGATACTTTACTCACATGCTTTCACATACAATGTAATTTCCGAATCGTTCTTTTTTTTTTTTATAGGTTCACACTTATACAATGAACTTGCCCTCCGTAATCAGTAAAGTGCTGTCGCGTAATCAAATTCCAAGCAAACTTTGTTCGGCGCCAATGCCAAGGGACGCACTGCAACTGATTTGTAAATTCAGGGGACAAGTAGCAAAGAATATTATAGTAAAGAATTTTTTACCACTGGCCGCGGTGGCTCCGCTGGATAAGGCCCTGCTGATCCTCAGCCCAGAGGTGAAGGGTTCAAAACCCAGGGAAAGCTCTAGGTGTATTAAGTATGACTCAAGGGTGGTGGGTCCTCCTGCTTAAGTGTCACCTGAGGGTTTACGGCGCGGCTGTCGGCTGCAAGCCGGTTCCTCCAGCTCCAAAAAAAAAAAAAAAATTACAATTTTGACAATTTGACGGGTTATGTGCGAGCTTGACAAATCTAAACAATTTTTTTAGTACCAAAGAGCGTGACGATTCATTTCTTCATTCTAAATGCTATCTATCAAGCTCAATCACGTTCAATAAATGAAGATATAATCCAACTTCAATCTGAATCACGAGAGCATGATTTCATCATGCTTTCGTGAAGTTTTTTGTTCCCGTGGGGTTATATCCTAGTTTTATTTTATTTCAAATATTACTGTTATTTTTAATAAATTTTTTATCACGATATTTACTTCATCTTCTAGATGATTGGTTTATAGATCTCTATGTACATGCGATGTTGTCATCACCTTCATTGTTGCGCTCGCTCTTGGCAAAAAAGTGGAACCAACTAGACTTGTGTATAGAACATTTATCACATTAGTTTTTCTTTTTCCTTTTTGCCAAAGAAAAAAAGATATATATATTTTTTAAATCCCACTAATTCTATGCAAAATATTTTGGATCACTCATATAAGTCAAAAGTTTGAACTCAACCGGTTTGTAAACTTTCATATACTTCCAAGTAGCTGAGTCTCCACACCCATGTCTCCGAGTTATAAGAAAAAAAAATTGAGACTAAATCCATACAATATGAATTTTCTTTCTTTTCATCCTAATTCACTCCCTGCATAGCTTCTTTGGTCGCATTTTATGTGGCAAAAGATTACCGCAAAAGACACCAGTTAATTAGTGCTGGTCTGGACAGATTTAGATGGGCCACAACGCCTCCAATTCCTGGGACACGGGAGGCACGTAGGGAAGCGGCCGGTAAACGATTTGTTTTGGCGACGGCTTTCCTTTCCTCGTCCTTAAAGACCTGACGCACTTTCTGGTTTTCTAGCCGAAAATTCTCCTCCCGGTTCTAGCCAAAATTTCGAATCTCCAATCGCTTCGATCGGCGATGTCAGTGGCACAGAAGCAGCCGTAATCGCTGTCATCGTCTCTGTTCACCCTCGTCCTCCTGACCCTCATCTCCTTCACTCTGGTCTCCCTCAAGTCCCTCCACTCAACCGCAATCCCCGTGAAGCTGAGCTCGTCCTTCATCCAACAGAAGCTGTCGAGCGACGTCATAGGGGGAGAGAAGAGTTCGATAGCGAAGACGAACGTCGGGTGTCCATTAAGAGTTAGTGGCCCGATTTTGTGGGTTGGAAATGGCTTCATAATATTACCTATTTAGTAAGGATGAGCATGATTTCATGGTAGAATCGGGAACCTACCGATTCGGTTTCAAGTTCTTAAATATGCAAGGTAGGTTTTAAGTTCAAAATTTGGGGAACATATTCCGAATGATAGGTTTCAAGTTTCAAATGGAATTGGAAGCTGAAAACATGGAACAAATTTTTATGTTTTTTCTGTTCTATATCTTCATGCGATCCTACAGTATTTTATGACGTCCGATGATAAGTATATAATCTAAAACCACTAATCTAAGCTTTCACTTTTAGTAATATCCATGACTGCAACTTTGATTTTATTAATAGTGTATAATTTTCGTATGTCTAAATATGAGTTGTAATAAATGGATTATAGCAAATGATGGTCATTAGATTTGATAATTCACTACAATTATTCAATTTAGAGTACATTTGCAATTTTGGTAAACCTTGAAATCTATAATAGTGTAAATTGTTGGGTATGTAAGGTAGATTTGAAATTCCAAAAATTAAGGAACCTGTTTTGATTAATATTTGGAAACCGAAACTACTCACTCTTGCTATTTAGACCCATTAATTTTGAGCTTTTTAATTTATAACCTCTTATGACTAGATACCTTAAATTTGAGGTGACCTATTTATGACTCATTTCAATAACTTTGGATTAATAAATGGGTTTGATATCCATTTCGACAAGTCTACGTAGCTGGAATTCCAAACAAAATTTGGTAGGAGTCGATGCCAATGGACATGATGCGATCCACTAGTTGAATATTAGGGGACAAGTATGCAATTATAGACGCTTAGGCTGGTGATGCGAAGGGGGACCTGAACACGTGCGACTTGCGAGCCAAAAGTAATAAAATAGGAATACGTGCAAGTGGGGACACCAACCAAAAGTGACAGATAGAAATACGCACGAGGCGCCTCGCTTACATAATAAAGAAGGTATCTCTCCACGCTAGACATGCAATACTGTCCGATTTAATCAAATTTTCTTATCTTTCTTGTGTTTTCTGCGTCTTTTTCAGTTATTTGCGATCGTGCGATATTATTGTCCGATTTAATTCCTCATGACTTTAATCTCGCCAGCTTTCTCCAAAAAATAACGAAAAACGAGTGAGTATGTCTAATTTTGCTATGCATCTGCTATTCTTTTCCGGTTCCGTAGTAGCCAATCATATTGTAAGAGTCCTTCAAATTGTAGTACTCTGGTTTTTAAAGATTTCGAACGACACTGTCGCAATTTTGTGGCTTTTCATCTTGATGGTTAAACCCTGGAAGTGGAATTGATGAATGATGAGTTGTGAGTCCAAATTAGCTGTTCTTACAGAGAGCAAAACCAATGGTCGCTCCTTTGCAATCAGAGGGAAAGCTTCCTACATCTTCTTTTTACAGCTAACAGTATTATCAATGGATGTTCAATGAGTTTTTTTCCAATTCGTAATTTCAGTTCGTTTCTGATAAGCTAGCATGATGTGGAATGGGTACAGGTCCTCTTCGATGAAGATAGAGTTTCAGAAATGGAATCCCACCGGACAAAGGGGAAGTGACCCAGATAAAACCGAACCCAACCCTTAGAACTTGACCAATTTTTATGGATCCAAGCCCGATGAAGAAGCCGTACAAGTCTGAAGTACCGGACAAGAGTCTCGAGTGCAGATTATACTTGGAAATCGCCAGAAGGGTGCAGCAAGATTGAATCAGCGTGGAAACACTCGATGGTTGATGACCATGTGAAAACGACCTCAAATGGAAAGTCTTGGAAACCATCATTATTGTACGATGCCATAGACAAGACCCGTACGGCGGTTCGTTTGTCGGTCTTTTCTCATAGAGTCCGTATTTCTTTTTTTATAGTAGTAGAGTATCGTATGCTGAGGCATGACCCGATATACTAAGCTAAAAGGACAGAGTCCTAAGTAACAGCATTTGAGCGACTAAGAGAAATGCACATTTTTAAAGAAGTACAGCAAAAAACAGAAACAGCATTTGAAGTAAAAAGGCTAGGAAAGACAACTCCAACCGATGCCCAAATTTGGAGAAGCCATCGGAGTCTCTAGAATCTGGAAAAAAAAAAGGACATTAGAACAGAATCAAACCTTGTTTATATCAACAGAATAAAGTAGACAAGATAATTACTGTCAGTGTGAAAAAAATGAATTTTAGGAATATTTTCTTCATCAATTTTCGATATTTGGGACTGAAAAATTCGTCGATTATGAAAGATATCTCTTCTTCTTCGAACCGGAAAGTCCATGTCGCAAAATAAGAAAAACGACGTTCTGCTGCCTCGTTTCCGATGGCGAAGCTTCACGTGCCGTCGAGCTGAGCCTATGCCTCATGCATTGGATAAGCCGCCTATGTTTTTTTTCTGTTTAAGCTCGGAGTCGAGCTAGGTCTCGTCGATAGACGCCAAGCAACACCTCCAGATATGGTGGCGGCGACTCGAACATTACCGGGGGACGTCTCTGAGCGGCAAAAATAGAAAAGGAAAGAATATAGGAGGGCAACATGGGGAAGAAGGCGGAGCAGTGACAGCAATTGGGGGATGCCCATCCCAAGATGCGGCAGCGGCCGGTGCTGAGCGTGGCGTCGGCGGCTTCGACGGTGGTGATGCCGACGTGCAGCGGGCGGGCATGGAGGCGGCTGAGGGCAGGAATGAGGAAAAGAGAGAAGAGAGAGACAAGGGTATCCTCAGTAAATATGCCATTTTTGCGGGGCCCTTCTTGGTCTCTGCACTACGAGGTTCCAGAACCCGACATGACTTTTGATGACGACTTCCTTAATTTTGGGAGTTCCTCTTTTTATTTGTTTATTCCATTGGATGAGGTCAGTTTTAGTTAATATCGCGTAAATATGACTTAAAAATAAAATAGGGTGCCCGTTTTAACTACTAAGAAAATAATATAAATGCTGGCAAAAAGAATAAGGAGAGAAAAAAATAAGTTATTTACAGTCTGTAAATATATTTATTTCATGGAACTTCAATTTGACAAAATGTTTATTTAAAATCTGATGGTATGGCACGTCTAGATCTCATATCATGAATAGTGCATACCTATTAAAAAAATAAATATAAGGTTTTTCTTTTCAAACAATGAAAATTAATTTCCAACTCATTTTTCAAATTCCTGGGTGAAATGTCATTTCAATGTTTCTCCACGCCTACCAATTTCAAGCTTTAACGCAAGTCGCATAACCGAAGAGAGAGAGAGAGAGAGAGAGAGAGAGAGACGGGGGTGGTGATAATGGACGGCTCCTGTGCAACGAGAAGCAGCTCAAGAAGAGCGTGGCCGTGGCCGAGCGGTTCGCCGCCCTAGACCTCAATAACGACAGTGTCCTCTCTCCGTCCGAGCTCCCCAATGCCTTCGAGTCTATGCGGCTTAGCTTCCTCAAGCGCCCCCGGATCCTGAATAGTCCAGGAGGGTTTGATCCGGTTCCTGGCGGAACCGGACGTGGTCCACACCCCTAGCTTAAGCATCGACAGCTTCTCATTTGTTTTATTTTGCGCATCAACTTCACTGGGGAACAAACAACTGCCCCGATACGACGATTGTAACACAAAACTAAGCAGGAACTTATACTTACCAGAGTTGAGTGAAGATGCCGGCCGTGCAGCTCAGGGTGCCTCCGAGGATCATCCAATCGCTACCACGCTTGCCGTCGGTTGGAGCGGTGAAGGTCACGCCCATGCAAGAGGCGTACACGTCGAACACGGGCACCCACCACAGACCCAAGCGTAGCCTCCGCTTGGCCTTCGTGACCACGTCAATGGTCACCTCGCCGCCCTTCAACGAGCTCACCAGGCCCTTCACGCCCAAGTCATTGATAACCGCGATCATTGACAGGGCCTCGGCTCGGACAGTGGTCACGTTGTGGGGGCCCTGAATGAAGGTAGGAATGAGGCAGGGACGAGAGAGAGGGAGCTGGCCATCAAAACTTAAGAGGAGTTTCATGCGAGTGTACTTGACGGCAATGAGTTTGCTGGGATTCTTGACAGACAGAGCGATGTTCCATTGGGCGGTGACGTGAGAGGTGGAGATGTTGGGAGATAAGAGGGAAGAGACTGGGTTGAGCCTGAATTCTGGGGACATAAAAGCAGGTATTGCCAGGAAGACAATCATGCCGAGGCCGAGAGGAGCGGGTATGGCATATGAGATGCAGTGGAGGATGAATTGCTTGTATTGATCGGACCGTGGCAGCCCTGGTGATGCCGGATTATTATCCGGAGGGGGTGGGGTGGCGGGGAGGTCTGTCATTTGGGGGTTCTTTTTTCTCCCTGAAAACTTTGTTTGTGAAGTTTTTGAGGAGCGCGCAGAATTTATAAGGGGGACTTGGATCCTGTGCGTTATGTCTCGCTATCACACGGTGTAGTGGGCAGGGAGGATAGGAATTTTTTGAGGGAGAGGAATTTATGAGCGGCGACCTCGATTCTGTTCAATATTAGTGGTGTCGTGCGTACGGCAGAAATCTGTGCCGGGATATTTCGTTTTTTTTTTTTTTTTTTTTGCAAGGGACAGGGATATTTCATTTATTACAGTGGCTTTCCATTCTGTCCGTTGCGCTGGCCTTTTCTTGAGGGATTTCGCTTAGCCAATAAACCGGCGCTTAATCGGCAGAAACCCACGTGTCCTTTTGATAATTTTTCATTTCTAGAATTCTTAGTTTATTTTCAAAAACCCATAAACTTTAACCCTATTATTGCCAAATTTAATTTTTCTCTGTCTAAAAACTTAAGAGGAATACTATATAGATTAAAAGAACAATGCGATCCCTTGGCCAGGTTTTTACGAAGTTTATTTTTTCGCCTAGATTTTCAGTATTCTCAAATTGATAGTTATTTTTGCCAATGTCTGGGCATTTGGAAAAGTGAAGCAAAACTGTTCTTGATCATATCAAATCCAATGAGGAATAAAAAAAAGTTAGACTCTTCAACGTTGTTATTTCGCTCCTTAACCGCTTTCACCCAAATTAATCATTCAAATACAATTTTGACTCATAGGAGTATATATATGTGATGTAAATTAATTGAGATATCATTTCAGTATTTATCTAATGTGTTTTTCCTCCCTCAAACCTTATGTTTTCTCAAACCTGTGTGTAGAAAACCAAAGAGAGAGACTCAAACCTGCGGTCGAAAACCGGCGCGAGAGAGAGAGGGGAGAGAGAGAGAGTCAGAAAACCAAAGAGATAGACTCAAACCTGCGTGTAGAAAACCGACGAGGGAGAGAGAGTCTTCACTTTTGATCACAGACCCAAAAGACATGCAGTACAGAGAGAGACAGAAGGAGAGAGAGGGGGGTTCTTTTTTCTTTTTCTTTTTTTGCAGTCACGAGAGAGAGGGACGGGGGAGGGATGTTCTTCTTTGTTTTTGCATCACGCAAGAGACAGGGGGGTCTTGTTTTTTTGCAGTCGTAGCCCAAAAGAGTTTTTCTTTTTGCAATCCGCATCGAGAGATTTTCAGTCACATTGCACGAGATAGTTTCAGTCACATTGCACGAGAGACTTTCAGTCAGTCACACTGCACGAGAGACACATTGCACGAGAAACTTTCAGTCACATTGCACGAGAAACTTTCAGTCACATTGCACGAGAGTTTTTCTTTTTGCAATCCGCATCGAGGGATTTTCAGTCACATTGCACGAGAGACTTTCAGTCACATTGCACGAGAGACTTTCTTTTTGGAATAACATCGAGATTGAGGGAGAGAGAGAAAGAGAGAGAAAGGGTGAGGGTTCTTTTTTTTTTTTAGCAGTCCCAGCAAGAGAGAGAAGAGGGGGAGGGGGAGAGAGAAAGCGAGTGGGTTGGGGTGGGGCCTTCACTAATGAAAACAAAAGTTCAATGTGCACTAGAGCTAATCGTTCCATGTGCTTGCTCCGCCAACTCAGGCCGCGGCAGCTTGTACGAATCCCGCATCTCCAAAGATCTTCAAAGAAAAAAATCACAAAAAAGAAAAATGTACAGTTTACCTCTACTATAGATTTACTTCCAAAATGACATCAAAATTCCAAATTTATATTTATATGACACATTTATCCATATTTTTTTATAATACAAAAAATTTCAAACTTTTTTTGACATAAATTTTTTTGGAGTAAATATATTGCACGAATATAAGTGTAGGATTTTTGGTATCACAAATGTATAAATTTAATTTTTTGTGTCATAAAAAACAATTCGAGTTTTTGATAACTTTTACCCTAAATAAAATGAACCATAAACACAATTTTAACTTTAGATCCTCATTTGCAAGATGTTAAAAGACTTTATAATTTCAAAAGTTTAAAGTGTTTGATAGGTATACAAGACATTTGTATCTCTTCATGATACAATGCATGATCAATTATTTTAGCTACATACCATGCAGAGAGAGAATATATAAAGAGAAGACCACCATATGTCATTGATGAGGTATGGATAACGAAATAAAGAAAAGAATGCACAAAACTTGATGTTTTCGCCAACGAGATTCATTTTAATCTCTAATTTTCCCTGACCTATATGTAGGTTAATTTATATCAGAATGAGCTTAAATGATACTTTTCCCCATTTAAGTTTTTTTCTTTTTTGGTGAGATTTCCATTTTTACTCGAAAAGAATGCAAGAAAAAAGCCATTTCTCAACCTTACTTAAAAAAAGTCATATCATCATTTTTTATTAGTCAAATTGGATGGAGTTAACAAAATGACCTAATTACACCAATTTGATAACTTTTTAGCCCTTGATTGTATTTTTTGTATATTTTATAAATTAATTGCACTTTCATGACGAATTTTAGGATTTCTAATATACTTATAAGATTAAAGAGCTCTTCTTGCTATCATGCACCTTCATAATATTTGGAAGTAATTAAACTTTTGAAATGTGCCATTATTTTAAACACATAAATATATAAATTAGTGTGCCGAAAAGTCTTCTTCAAGTAATATTCTCTATTTTGTCGAAGCATTTGTTTTAGGACTTTTTTCAGGTATTCCACCGATGTCCTTCAAAATCGTGAGTTCAAATAATGGAGCGTGTGTTTTGAGACAGCTTTGGTTTCATGACACTTACACCTAGACAAATAAGATTGACTCCAAAAATTTTCACTTAAATGCCAATTCGTGCGATAGGCATATCCTCCTATTTTCTTCTCTCGTCGCTTTCGAGAGAGCCTGAAAGTTATTGTCTTATAACTTTAGGGATTACTAATGTGTTTTTATCCTAGAACTCTTGAATTAAGTGACCTAGCCAGAATAAGGTTTCTTGAAAAAGCGATGACAAAATTTCGATTGGGGAGAGAACCGTAAATTGAAGAGAAAAAACACGTGATGTACTTGTTTCGTTCCCCATTTTCCAAATGAGGACACATGGTCACACCTACACCTCAAATATCCTCGTTTGAGTCCATATTGGACTCCTACAAGAGAGAATATAACAGATGCTCCTACAGAACAGCCGCGCCTGGAAATTTCCTTTGTCAGCCACACAAAAGCGAGAAAAGGCCGTGCTGTCTCACTGCTGTCTGACTTTTGTCGGCCGCGCCAGGGTGATTTAATGTTTTCTAAAATGATAGAGTTATTATAATTTTATAATTTTCCAATAGATATTTTCTGCTGGCTGGCCTTAGTGATGATGATTCTGATTTTATATTTTCCTTTTTTTATTCCTAAAAAAATTCAGAATAAAATCCATTTGATAACTCAATTTTATTTTTTTTATTTCTATAATAAATTTTTATCTTAAAATAAATTTGGAATAAAAATAAAAATAAATATTTTCTATTTTTCTATTTCTAGAACAATAACAAAAATAAAATCTTTTCTCATCATTTCTTCAGAGAGATACTTAAAAAGGCCTATCAAATGAACTTTTATTCCAAAAATAAAAATTTTGTGTTGTTATTAAATGCATATCTTTACTAAAAAACCCGTTAAAAAAATAGAAAATCTATCTCTAGCATTTCCATGTTTTCAAAAAATACCTCCAATTGCTTTATTTTTCACCTCCTACCCTTTAGGCTCTTCTTTGTAATGAAGTCCACTTCATGGGCTCTTCAAACTTCCCTTAGTAATTATGTTAATTCAAGACTAATTTTTTTTTTAACATAACAGTTCTGGGCTCGCGCCCAGAAGCAAAAACACCTCTTGCGCCCAAATTTTTCCACCAAGCTTAGCAACTCAGGCTTGTTGCTCGAGCGAGGGACCCAAGTAGTGGAATGTGGGCCGGGCAAGTGCCTAGGCCTCGTGGGAAGGTCCAACACTTAAAAAAAATTAAAAAAAAATTAGAAATTATGGCAAAAATTGTTGTTTGATAAATGCAATATGATCTTAAGAAACACATGTTGTAAAGTGCTTCATATTGTTTGATGAATTTTGAGTATAATTTTTTTGGAGTTCCTATTAATAAAAATTAGTATATACAATAACTTGCCCAAAGGGGATTGTTGTGTGTTAATTTGGAAAATTGCATGAAAATTAATTCCCATTTTAAAAGATTGGGATGTATAATTGAAAAATATTATCTGCCCAAATGGGATAATTTTTTTTTTAAAAGTATATGTAATTCCCCTCTATGTTGTGATAATGGAGATGCATAATTTAAATGTCTTATTTATATAAAGCGAATAAGCCATTAATGATTATATGTAATTCTCTTTATCGTCTCTATATATTGATATCATTGAGATGTATAATTTAAATGATTTATATGCCCAAATGGGATAGATTCTTGACAATTATATGTAATTATCCTTATTGTTGCTTTACAAACTTCATGCTGCTGAAAATAATTGTGCATTATATACTTTGCCCAAAGGGGAGTTTATAATGTACTAATTATTTTTGTTGAATTGCTTATTGCCCAAAATTGATCTTATTGCATTATGTGTGACAAAAAGTTACATTTGCTGTAAAAAAAAAAAAACAATAATGCCACGGTTGAAATGTTAACTGGATCAAACTTCAAGAGATGGAAGCAAGATTTTGAGTTTGCACTGGGAATTGTGGATATGGACTTATCTCTATGTGAGGACAAACTTTCCAAGCCTAATGATCAAAGTACTACAAATCAAAAGGCCCATTATGCTAGATGGGAAAAATCTAACCGACTAAGCCTCATTGCTATAAAGAGGTCCATTACTAAGCATCTCATTAGTGGTTTGCCGGAAGATAACGAATGCGAGATAGTTCCTTAAAGCAGTGGGAGAAATATATAGAGTCTCAGATAAGGCTGAAGTTGGAAACTTACTGAGTGAGTTAACGAACATGAGGTATGATGCTACTATGAGTGTTAAAGAATTTATACTGAAGATGGTCCACATTCAGTCCAAACTTAAGGCCCATTAAATTGTCATTTCTGAAAATTACATTGTGCATCATGCCTTAACTGTTTTGCTAGCTGAATTTAGCCGATTAAGACTGCTTATAACACTCAGAATGAGACATGAAGTGAGACATGAAGCGTCAATGCCTTGATTACCAAATGTGTAATTGAGGAAAAGTTAAAGAATGAGAAGTATGAGTCTGTCCACTTAATTGTCAATGCCAAGTTGAGTTCATTTAGAGGAAAATGGAAGCCTAAAAGGTCGAATGCTCATGGTCCAAAGAAAGACCAAGACTTCAAGGAAAATGGGAATCATGAGAGAAATGGAGATAAGGATTTCAAGTGTTTTCATTATAAGAAGCAAGGTCATAAGATTCATTACCTTTACCAAAAAAAAAAAAATGCAAGGTCATAAGAGAGCTAATTGCTACAAGTTCCAAGCTTGGCTAAAAGTAAGAAAAGAAAGTCACCAAAGTGAGTTGTTGGTTTGTTTTGAATCAAATCTAGTTAATGTTCCTTTGGATTCTTGGTGGCTTGATTATGGTGCTATTGTTCATGTGATTACTACCTCATAGGGTCTCACAAATCTAAGGAATTCAAGTTTGAGGGAGTCAAAACTTAAAGTTGGAAACAATATTGGAGTTAATGTGGAACGCACAGAGACAATTGTTTTGAATTTAGACTCTGGTTTTTAGCTTATTTAGAATAATGTCTTTTATTTGCCTGGTTTTAGGAAAAACTTGATATCTCTTTTCTTCGCTTGACAAAACTAGATATTATCTTTATTTTGCGAATAAAATAGTGGATTTGAGTTATGATTCCAGAATTATTGGGAATTGCATTTTGTCTAATGGACTATATCAATTATCCTTATGTCTCGATAGACCATATTATTTTTTCAATGTCGAAAATAATGTTGCTAAGAGATCATTAATTAAAAAAAGATCTTCATTACTATGGCATAAGCGATTATGGCATATCTCCAAAGAAAGGGTAAATCAACTCATCAAGGCTGATATTTTTCCTCATCTTGACTCAAATGATACTGAGACTTGTATTGATTGTATGAGGGGAAAATTGACTAAAACCAAGAAGAAATGCACTACTCGTAGTCAAAATCTATTAAAGATAATTCATATGGATATTAATGGGCCATACACAACCACCTTGTGTGGAAATAAATACTTCATCACATTCATTGACGATTTCTTCCGTTTATTGTTATATTTATCAAATTAAGGAGAAGACTGATGCTTTTGAAATATTCAAAGTATTTCGCACTAAAGTTGAGAAACAATTGGGAAAAATTATCAAGATTGTCAGATCTGATCGCGGTGGTGAGTATTATGGGCAATATATCGAGACTAGACAACAAATGGGACCGTTTGCTAAATATTTGCAGGACTATGGTATTGTCACTTAGTATACAATGCTTGGAAGTCCTAAACATAATAGTGTAGCTGAATGGCACAATCGCACATTCATGGAGATGAAACGAAGTATGATGGACAGTTCTAATTTGCCTGAATACTTATAGGGTGATGTAATAAAAACAACAACTTATATATTGAACCGTGTACCTAGTAAATTAGTGCCGAAAACACCTTTTTGAATTCTGGACGGGGAGGAAACCAAGTATGAATAATTTTTGAGTTTGAGGTTGTTTTGCAGAGGTGAAAATTTATGATCCTTCTTAGAAGAAGACCGAACCCAAGACTATTAGATGTTACTTTATTGGATATCCCAACCATTCCAAAAGGTATAGTATTGTCCTACTCATGATGCTAGAATTGTTGAATCCCAAACTGCCAAATTCCTGTAATTAGATATTGCTAAAAAGAGTTCTTCTCAATCTTTCAAAAGGGGAGAACCAAACATAACGATCTCTATTACATTACCCATCTTGAATGATAACTCTATGCGAGAGCCTTGTAGAGTGGAAATTCAGTAAGAAGTAGATATTGGAGATATGATGGTAAATCCTTTTATTACAAACGAAATTCCCAAAACAAATGATGCAGCTCCAAAAATGCCTATGTGAAGATCACAGCGACAAAGAAGACCAATGCCTCTAAATGATTATCATGTCTATCTTAGAGAAGCTGATTTTGACATTAGAATCATAGTTGATCCAGTGAAGTTCAAAGAAGCTCTTAATAGTGATCAGGCAAATAAATGGTTAGGAGCGATAAATGATGAGATTATTTCCATGTTAACTAATCAAGTATGGGAACTTATTGATTACCTTATGGGCATAAATTGATCGGCTGCAAATGGGTATTCAAAACCTAGAGAGTTAATAAAGGAAACATAGAGAGATTCAAGGCAAAGTTAGTTGCAAAGGGTACACGTAAAGAGAACGCATTCATTATAATGAAATTTTTTTTCCATTGTCCACTAAATACTCTTTTCGGATAACCATGGCATTGGTGGCTCATTTTGATTTAGAGTTTCACCAAATGGATGTTAAAATAACTTTTATAAATGTAGATCTGGATGGAGAAGTATATATGCAGCAACCTAAAGGGTTTAAAGAAGCCGGAAATGAGTATATGATGTGCAAACTTTAGAGGTCTATCTATGGTCTCAAACAAACATTATGTCACTGGTACTTGAAATTTCACAACATTGTGAGATCATTTGGTTTTGAAGAAAACAAGTTTGATCAATACATCTACATGAAAGTAAGTGAGAGTAAATAGATTTTATTAATACTTTATGTATATGACATTTTACTTACTAGTAGAGATGTTGATCTATTGAATGACACAAAAAGTTTTCTATTTACAAAGTTTAATGAAAGATATTAGGGAAGCCTCTTTTGTTATAGGCATTGAGATTCATCGTAACATATTTAAGAAAGTTCTGGCGTTATCTTAGAAAAATTATATAACTCGTGTTTTGAAAAGATTCAATAAATAAACCTGCAAGTCAAGTGAAGCTCCTATTGTGAAAGGAGATAAATTGAGTATAGAACAATACCACAAGAATGATGTTGAAAAAAAAGTAATGAAAATGTTCCATATGCTAATGCAATTGGTAGTCTTATGTATGTACAAGTATATACCGAATCTGATATTATTTTTGTTGTGAATACTTTTGGGAGATATTTGTCGAATCCAGGTCGTGAACATTGGGTTGCAGTTAAAAATGTGATGAGATATCTACAAGGAACAAAAGATTTCATGCTCGTGTATAATAGAGTAGAGAACCTAAAGGTGATTAGATATTCAAATGCTGATTTTGCTAGTTGTTTGGATGACAGAAAATCAATTTATGGATATAATTTTATGATGGCTAGAGGTGTTATTTTTTGAAGAGCACAAAGCAAACCTTGATTACGAACTCTACAATGTATGCCGAGTTTGTAGCATGTTATGGTGTGTCAATTCAAGTTATTTGGCTCAGAAATTTGATCTCAAAATTGCAAATTGTGGACTCTATTGCTAGACCTATGGTGATCTACTGTGACAACACTGCAGTTGTGTTTTATTCCAAGAATGACAAGATCAGCAATGCGTTCAAACACATAGAGATCAAATATTATACTATTCAAGACTTGGTCAAAAAGGGAGATATTGTGATCGAGAATATCGACACCGAGTCCATGTTGGCCGATCCTCTAACAAAATGTTTACAACTCATTTGTTTAAAGAACATGTAAAGAATATTGGTGTTTAAATTCTTTCAATTTCTTTTGTTAGTGAGAGTTATATAATTTGTATTTCTAAATATTATAGTTATATGCAAACTGATAATGCTTTCATGATGTCTATTAAATTATTTATTTTCAATGATCATTATTGTTGATTCTATTGTTATCTTTTCTCTTATTGACTGAGAAATAGAAGTATAAAACAGTATCTTTAAACAAATTTAAGTTTAAAGAAGACTGGATGTCACTTATTATGAGATCTCATATTGGATTGTGACATAATCGTGCAATTTCATGTTGTTTAGAAATTGCGCTAATATAAATTCATGTCGTTGAGAAATTGCATTGAGGACCGATAAGAAATAGTGTATATTTTAATCACATGTTAGCACTATATCTTACTACACTACTAGGCCCATGATCCATGAAAATATAATACTTATTATATGTGATTATGGAAGGTCATGTGTTGCGGTATGTTCTTAATACATTGATCCCCATAGTTCTATATTGAGGTTATATAATGTTAGATTGGTTTTGAGATGCCATTATTGGAATATTATTTTTTTAAAAGTTGTGGCCACATAAAACAAAATTTTCAGTTATTAATCCGATAATGTCGTTTTCAATATAAAATCTTTTTCAAAATGAAAATAAGTTAATTAATATAGCCCAAGTGGGAGAATGTTGAAATTTCTTAAAATATGGGCTTACATTAATTAATTTATTTTCTATTTTAAATAATCAAGTTAATGGATATTCCAATATTTGTTAAACTGTTAAGTGATCTTATTGAATTACGTTTTGATATCTATTAATAACGGGCCTAGTTGAGGAGTAAAGTGTAAGTAATTGTGTTTAACAAAGCCTATAATGAGAGAGGCCCCGTTGACACGCTAGGTTTTATTAGGTCCCCTCCCTAACTTATAAAAAAGTAGGTTATACCTATCAATTGCTTAATCCCATTAAAAGCTGTTATACTAAAATAAGTCATAAAAAGGAAAATCTGACATTCCAATAGATTTCTAATTATCAGGTTGATATAGTCTTCTTCAAATGAAACAATGGCTCAAATAGATACGTTTTGATTCCGATGTACTTATAGATTTCGGTTGTGGCATCCTTATTTTGTCGACCTCGGAAAAATAATGATACGTCGCGAATTGACGAAATTATTATCGGATTTCGTCATCGGCACCGATTTTGGATCCCGTCGTATCATCGACAAGTGTGAACCTCGAGCCGTCTCATCAATTTACTAAGTCGAAGACCTCGATTTTATATGCGACGTCACCACCACCTTCCCCTTATATGGCCACACGAACGGCCATGCAGCCTTGTTGAACGCCCTTGCCCATGCAACAAATGGAGACTTGAAAACTATTGATTTGCATGGCCATATTCACGTCCATTTGGCCGGTCAAACGATGGAAAGGATGGTTGACCCATGCAACAAATAAGGACACGTTTGTGCATGGGGAAGGGAAATCGATGGCCAGAGTTCGGTGGAAGCCACGTCCCTCTTCTGCTAGTCAACGGAAGAGAGAGAAATTGACCGAGAGAGAGCCCACGACAGCTCATCGCGCGCTGGCAAAGGAAGGCCGAATGAAGGCCACGAAGTCTCCACCAGTCATCGCCTCCTTCTCTCCTTCGGCCAGCACAATGAAGACGTGAGCAAAGACAACCACGTCCCTTCCACCCGTCGTTTTCTCCTTCTGCCGCCGAAGCTTTCCTTTTTGTTGACTGGTTTTTGTCAACCAAACCAGTGACGGAAAGAATTAACCGAGAGAGAGAGAACGAGCGGGCGAGCGAGCGAAAGAGAGAGAGTGAACGAGCGAGTGCGCGAGAGGGAGCAGCGGGGGAAGAGGAGAGGGACCGCCCCTCCGCCGTGTGCTTGGATGCCGTTCCGTCCGCTGTTTCACTCGAGCTGCAGCTGCCACACCACCGCACTGAACTCTTCACCGTTAACATCGTAGGACTTGAGGCAAGTTGAAGTCTACTAATCTATATAGTGTAATGCTGTTGTTGTCTTAGGAAGTGTATTGATAGGCTGGATTTGTTGGATTTTGATGTTGAGTGATGGTTTATTGAGCAATTGAGATTGTTTTGAGGTTGAAGGATTGATGAAATGTTTGGATTTCTCAGACATGTGTTTGATTTCTTTGAATTTCAACCAAAACAGATTTTTGGCGACTATAAAATCTTGAGGAATTCGGCCAGTGTTTCGGTTTTGGAAAAGAAAACCTCCTGACTTGTGTTTGAAACTCTATTTACTATGGCACCGGTTCCAAGTATTTTAGAAACTGCACGGTGCTTTCCAAATTTTCGAGTTTTGTATCGATTTGTCCAAACCATTGAAGGTCGGGTTGATATCTCGGTTTACTTTACGAGTTTTTAAATTTGGTTATTGCTTTTGAACAAAATTTGGTCATAAATTGATTTGGAAAACCTCCCGACCTTGCTGAAATTCTTTATATACTGAGGTGCCGTCCATCAACGTTTCAAAAAGAAAAGAAAAAAAAAAAGCTTTTGGCATTCTCGAAATCTCAAACTTTGATGTGAACCAATTTTTATAAACTACCAAGTCGGGAGTGAGGTTTAGACTTGCCAATGTGCCGAATTCAAATTTATTTGTTTTGATAACTCTTTTCAATTTTGGACGAGAGTTGCAAACACGATTTATGATTTTTTTTTTGAAATGCATTGGAAGTTTAGCCGTGGGAGTGGACCTATGGGCTTAATACTTTACTGCCGAGTTTTGTTCATTGGTTTTATTAACATAGAAGTGGCATATGATTTCAAAGCTTGCCGTTGTTACATTGAAAGTGTTTTGGTATTGAAATAATTTAAGATGTTAATGTTGCCGTTGGACTCTCGGGTCAATGATGCCTCAGGAGTCGGGAGGTCTGAAGGCTCGAATTAGTCGATGTCCTTTGGATGCCTGGGGTCCGTAGTGCTCCAGAGGTTTTCCCCGGGAGCATCGGGATGCCCGATGGTATGTCAATACGTAATTCTAGAGGGTAGGGGTAACCATTTTCATGGCGTGCCCCGGAGATTCCTCATGACACCAGGTGGGGTGCGAGATGCTTAAGAGATGTAACGAAACACGCTCTGGATGCCTGGTGGCCTAGTGGCTGAATGCCGAAGGCTTTCGCGACGCTAGGTTGGGTGCGAAATCCCGAAAGGACGCAAATATTGATCCTTTGGGGGATGAAACCTTTTGAATATTAAAACTGATGGCTCTACTAAGTGTGTGTGTGTGTGGTCTGATTATAGGACTAAATTGTGTGGCATGGAATGGGACGTGTCATAACAGTTTGGTCCTATAATCGGGACTTGTGTGACTAAAATGATACATTCTGGTTTTGAAACTGCATTGCCATTGCTTTTCAAAAGTCTTATCGATCTGATGCACACTCATTCTTTGATTACCTGTTCTATCTATCTTGCATGGACTTGGATTGTGATTGCTTGCATAGTATAGCTTGGTAGATCTTCAACTGCTGGGTGGTTGTACTCACCCATTTTGGGAACTAACATTTCAGACTAGACAAGATGCCTCTACTGCCACACCTCCCTGTACTTTCTATGGGATCCCTATCGATTTGCAGTGGGAACAGTCAGAGTATCATGGTCACAATTCGCTTGGACTGACATTCATCCTGGTGAGGGTGATATTGACTATCGACACTAGCCTACCCTTGGGGCCCGTGCATCAGGAGTTCGTTGTCTTGTATGTTCGGAGGAATGGACGTACTCTAGGGTCACTGCCACCACCACCAGAAGACGACGATGGGGAAACAAGTGGTGTGGAGTGACCACAATGGGGAGGACAGCAGATGAAGGAATTTTTGAACGCCGACACTAATCGATGGACTTTATGTATATGACTGTTGGAAAAGACGTCCATTATATTTTGAAGTATAGCTAGGTATAGAAAACTACGGCTTTTTGGTGAATCGACTGAAAATGTCCATCTAGTTTAAGTAAATAAAAGTGTTCGAGTTTGACTTATAAAATGTTTAGTTGGTGTGCATCATTTCTGAATATAGAGAAGGGAGTTGTTGGATACGCTTTCGCCATACTTTTGCGTAGGGACCAATCAAGTGTATGAAAGAACCCCCATATGACTTCTCGGAAGTCCATTGATAAAGAAAAGGGATATCTAGGTAGAGGAAACGATGTGGTGACCTTAACAGATTGGGGGTCGTTGAGGGGTGCCACAGTGAATGGTATCAGAGCAATAGACCTTTAGTTCGAGAGAAAGAAAGTGATCTGTGGCGACCCCAACGGATCGGAGGCCGTTCAGGGGGTGCCACATTGGTCTTTTATAGTCATATATGGATTTGATTATTATTGATTAATTAGTTATTTATGTGGATAATATTTCTTCAGTATATGCACGACTTCAATTGAAAATGTTAATTAGGGAGGTAGAAAAACGGTGATAGGAGAAGAGCCACTCCGCCTAGTTGGGTTAGCCATTGGCCTCCATTTTTAGCCTCTTCGTACAGAGCCACCGAACTCCATGCTAGGTCTGGGTCTCGCTTCATAGGAGCAAAGAGAGAGAGAGAGAGAGAGAGAGAGAGAGAGAGAGAGAGAGAGAGAGAGTCTTCTTAATATAAACATTGTCACTTTATTGATTAAATACTTAAATATTACACCACACATTATTACGAAAATTTAAACTTTTAACAGTGATCTCACAATATCTCACATGATATCAGATTGCACGAAATTGTGAATTCGAATTTTTCAAACCTTATTTGTCTTCCTATATGGTCACTATTGATTCCTCCCTCACTCCTTCCCTCCTTTGGTCAGATAGGCTCCCTCTCCTGCGCACATGTTTTTCTCATATCTGATCCGCTATGGTAACTTACAAGTGAAGGAGGTAGTAAATTTCGGACTTGTCTCGAACACGATGCTATGCGAACAAGAGATCTCTTATGAGCCCGATCATAATTTGCTATGAATAGAGTAGTCCCTGAATCGACACCCCTCAACGCAAAATGGCATAAATGGCTTATGAGATCCAAATTCCTAAATGCTAATACAAGGACACGGTTTGAATGGTCTGTGGCCCCTAAAATTAAAAAGGTTGGTAACGTACCAAATATATATATTAATTGAAGGCCCTTTTCTTTTATTTGAAGAGTGATGAAAATTGGTAAATTACAAATGTTATCGGGGCAAAACAAACCACAGACCGTGCAAATGGAAGGTGGGTAAGGTGGGGGAGACTTTTTGCACGAGTCAGAAAAACAAGGAAACAACGTTTTCAACTCAGAAAAGACATTGACATCTTTGTGGGAATCAAGGCACTTCAATTAAAGGTTCTTGAATGAGCAATGATGTGACTATGCTAGTTGCGATCAACAGGCTCCACAACCAAATCTTGATGCTCCGGATAGTTTCTGAGCAATAGGGAGAGGTTGAATGAAAAATAGTGTGAAAGTTTTGTGTTCTTGGGTGAAGGAAACGGATTCCTCAAAATGAACATATCCATGAAGTATCGAATTCTAAAAGTAAACGCAGAAACGGGCTTGAAGATACGCATAACACCGATCTAAAAGGACATCAGGAAAATTGACATATCTTATTTGCCACAGATCTATTGTAGTCTTAGAGAGATTGATTGAAGCCTTGGAGTTGCGTTCTTGAAAAAGAATTCACTGTCGTCAAAAAGAGGAAGAACGTACTGTTTACTATTTGTTTAAAGTTCCCATTTTTTTTTCTTTTTATACAATAGTTATTTTTACTTAAAAAATATCTACTCTCTTTATGGGCGGGTGGCAGGCAGTGACAATAATGAACGGTGAGAAGAGTTTCCATTTCTTATTTTTGTTCTAGAAATATATTAGCTTCTAATTTTTGTTCCAAATCTATTTTTGAAACAAATTTCTATTCTAAAATTAGAAAAATGAAATTGCGTTTTTAAACGAATTTATATTTCAAACATGCTCCGAGAAATAGAAGAACAAAGAAATAAAAAACAAAAATTTTATTATGTGCGCTCTTATAAGTTCCCGTTATTTTAAACAAAAAGACAAACTTTCTGCCGTCCTATTGAGTCCGACGGGCCCTTTCCTCGCCCTTCCATGAAGTCCAGCTTTGATTGTCTTTGAAATTGCAGAGCGATGGAATCGCGTGGGCAGTGGCTGCCGGATGGTGAACGGTGTTTCTGGAGCTCTGCAGCGGAGCAGAGTCGGGTCTGGACTTGGACAAAGGACGCAATCTCGGGGTCTCAAAGACGTAATCCGGTCTGTCTCCTGTTGCGACCTCGCTCGGCCCTCCGACGCCAAAGGGTACCTCGACGTAAATCTCTCATCTTTCTTGTGCTTTTTGTGCCTTTTTTCAGTCACTCGCGATCGTACGGTGTTATTGTCAATTGGGATTCTCGCTTTTTGATTTCTAAAATCGAATATCATATGGAGCATCTACGCATGTGCACTTGTTTTATTTGTAGGAAGAGGTTGGATATCCACGGTGAGTTGGACAACTAGTTTATGAATGATTTGTTCTTCGAAATAGCAGGCAACAGCTGGTTATCGAAGGAGTTATTTTCGTCTTAAGAGATCTCGACGAGCTGATAGATTTACTTCGTTACTCGAGAGGCCTTGTCTGAAATGTTCTCGTCCTCACAGGAGAAGGAGATCTGGGAAAAGAAGAAAGAGGAGATCGAAGAAGCTGAGCGGATCAAACGAAACAAAGCGGTCACGATCTTTGACTTGGTTCGTCGCAAGTTAAGTACATTCTTTTCAGGAAGTTTAATGAATCTGTCTAATTACACATGACTTTAATCTCACCGACTTCCTCGTCTAGAAAAACAAAAGAAAAACGAGTGGGCATGTCTGATTTTGCTATGCATACCAGCAGCACAAACATATAGTGAGAGCCCTTCAGATTGTTGTGCTCTGTTTGCATGACACTCAGCATTTTTGTGGATTTACATCTCAATGGCTGGCAGCTGGTATTGGTGAATGATGAGTTCTGATGGAAAGTTTAGTTATGCGTTTCGTGTGCACTGAAAATTAGCTGCAAAGCAAAATTAATGATCACTACTATCCAGTGATCAGAGGGAAAGCTTCCTACATGTTCTTTTAACTGCTTATAGTATCATTCACGGATGTTCAATTCTTGTCACATCCGCAGTTTCAGGCTAGCATGACGTGGAATGTGTGCAGGTCCTCTTCAATGAAGATCAAGTTTCAGAAATGGAACTGAGGAGTAGTGTATAAAGCCTTCGGACGAGAGGGAAGTGAAACAGAGTAAAACCGGACCCAGCCCTTAGAATCCAACTAGTTTTTATAGATCTAGGCCCCACGAAGGATAAGGCTAGAGTGCCGAACAAGAGTCTCAAGAGCGGATTATGCTTGGAAATCCCCGGGAGGATGCAGCAAGAGAGAAACGAGTCGAAACGCTTCATGGTTGATGACCATTTTGGAATGACCTCAAATGGGAAGTCTTAGCACGGGACATCAGTGAGCAGGGGATACGCACGAATCCCAAGATTATTTTGAGTGAAAAACACCATTATCTGAACACGGATTTTGTAAGAATTCCAATTGAGGCATTTAACTGCTCAATCAATTCTTGGAGACCGACTCTGTTGCCTCCTTTCCAGCTGAAAAAGCAATACGAACCATGGGGTTGCATACCAATGCAATGCATGATCGGTAACCAAGTTAAGAGGAAAACTTGCAAAACCTCACAAATTAAAGACACGTAAAGTACAAACTATTTCTTCCACACGGTAACTCGAAAATTCAAATATCCAGAGAATACAACTTTTAACAAAGAAATACACATAAACCCACAACGAAAATTAAAGCATTTGCCAAAGTAATAGTCTAGGAAAGAAACGTCCAGTGGATGGGCGGATTTGTAGAAGCCAGAGTCTTCTGAAAAAAAAAAAAAAAAAACACGATATCGTGAGAATTAAACCTTGTTTAAATTAACAGAATAAACAGCTGAGATGATTTCTGGAAATGCAAAAGTGTTCAATAAAACCACATAAAAATTACTTAAAATAAGTGTTTAATGCAACAGAAGCACTCACTATATAGCATAACTATAAATTGTTCACACCACTTAATCATAAATCATGAGCTTGATTAAGGGAACTCACGAACTTGTAAGTTTTCTTACCAGAGTAGAGTGATGGTGTCTGGAATGCAGCTCAGGGTGCCTCCAAGGATCATCCAATTGCCGCCACCCTCGCCGTCACACAGAGCCGTGAAGGTCACGCTCATGCACAAGATGTATACATTGAACACGGGCACCCACGGACCCAACTGCAGCCTCCGCTTGGCTTTCGCCACTATGTTGATGGTCACCTCTGGGCCCTTCAACGTGCTCACTAGGCCCTTTATGCCCAAGTCATTGACAATTGCCAAGGTCGATCGAGTCTTGGCTCAAACTGTGGTCACGTTGCCAGGGCCTAGAGTGAAGGAGAGAACGAGGGAGGGACGAGAAAGAGCGAGTTGGCCTTGGAAACTCAAGAGGAGCTTCATGTGAGTGTACTGGATGGCAATGAGCTTAGTTGGGTTCTTGATAGAGGGAGCGATGTTTCATCCAGCGGTGACGTGGGAAGTGGAGATGTTGAGGGACGGAAGGGAAGAGCCCCGATCAAGCTAGAACTGCGGCGGCATTGTGGTGGGTATGGCAAGGAAGATGATCATGACGGGGTCAAGAATAGTGGGTAAGGAAAATGCGATATAGTGGCCGATGATTTGCTTGATTAGTCAGATCGTGGTAGCCCTGGTGATGGTGATGCCGGGTTATTCCTCATATAGGTGGGGTGGCGTGGGGGGCTGTCATATCTGTTGCGAAAAAGGGCAAGCGATCGAACAATAATATAGACAGAAGAAGAAAATAAATCGGACACTAGATTTATGTGGTTCAATCGTAAAGACCTACGTCCACGGGGAGAGCAGCAGCGAATTTCACTATAGATCAAGCGATACAAAGAGATTACACACTCAAGTCACTCAAACACTCTCTTGGTGTTTTTTAAACCCCAATTACACCCAACAACGCACACAGTGTTTAGTCCCGAAATTCCTCAAGAAATAATCTCTCAATCTCACGAAGGAATTACACGCAAATCTTATCACGAGATTTAAATTGGCTACAAACACTAATCCTTCTTGGATGTAATTCACGGACAAGAACGACAAATAAAATCCCTCCCAAGCACTCGACGACTAGACGGCACTTCAAGAACACTTCTTCATGATCAATGGCAGAACACCAAGCACTCACGTAGCGCTTCAAGACAATTCGTGATCCACTTCTACCACCCACGGCCACAAGTCTATATATAAGTAAAACCCTTATTATTTTGCCAACTTCTTATAGGATTATGTTTCCTATCTAAAACGGTTTTATCCAAAACATATCTCTGTATGCTTTAAACAAAATCCAAATCCAAATCAAAGTTGAACTTTCCTATTTCAGCGGCCAAATTCTCCAACGCAGATTCAAACTTTTAGAAGTTGATCTTTGGATCTTCTTTGCTCAATTTTGAACGTTCGCAACATATCCAATTCAGAATATTTGGAATTTCACATTGGACTCAAACTTGAGACATATTTTAACAATCTCTACATTGACTCAACGTTTGAGTCAAGTTGCAGTCGCTTTGCAAAAATTCAAACTCTGTTGCTACTTTCACGTAGCCCCCGATGGGCTCAACCGTCACAGATATTATCCAAGTCCAAGTCTCGCTTGAACTTCGCTATAACCGAGGACCTCATCAGAATACCAATTCCACATGCACCTTTAATTGCTCCGTAAGGATTTTCTGACGCAACCTCCTTAAACACAGATAAAGCAAAACCATTGTTACATCCATATCTATTAGAAGATTGAATATGTAACTTGTTAATTTCAGCAGTTATAGCAACCATTGGCTCTATAAGCTCCACCTCACTAAAAGCACCATCTATGTCGATTACTTTGCTAGTACTGTACTTGCTACCTCAGGAGTTTTTGGTCGCAACTCCACTTCAAGTTGAACACCATTCAGATCCGTTTGAACACTGTCACAAACAAACTTAGCCAAAAGAACCAGAGACTCATCAAGGGTAACTTCTCTGCTGTTAACAAGTGAATTTATATTTGGGCACTACAACCGATTGCCCCGCTCACTTTGTGCATAGCCATGAAATATGCACTTTGCCCTCCAATCGAGCTTACATTGTGAAAGTTAGTATGAGCGCCTAGAGGGGGGTGAATAGGTTTAAAAACAATTTTCCCAAAGTGTAGTGTGCAATTCAAATTAGCAATAGATTATGAAACGGAAATTAGACTTTTGTAAACAAATCGAATTACGATCAAAGTAAAAGAGCGTAAGGAAGAGAATAAGAACACAGGGTTTATAGTGGTCCGGCTTAATCCAAGCCTACGTCTACTCTTCCGCATTGACAGCCCACCGACTGGATTTCACTATGAAATAAAAGAGTTGTTACAGTAAAGCTCTTCCTTGATTCCACAATGTAGAGACTCTGCTACACTTCCTCAAGGTCTGTCAAAGAAAAAGGGCAGTTATTTTTTAAAAGGCATCTTTTTACTTTCTTTTATGACGTTCCGTATGCCTCTCTTTGACTGTTATATATACTATCGATTTCTCTTCTTTTCACTCACAAAAACCCTAAGAGAGTACCGATCTTCCATTTCTGTCTTCTTCTCTTGTTTAATTTTCGAAAAGTTGTCATCTTTCTTGAAAAACAAGCTTGGAATCTCTCAAAAACTGTGAAAATGTCTTCCCAAAGAAAGTCTTCGAGGATCGCGGTGGGGGACCACAACAAATGCGTGAGGGGCCTACGCACTTCAATCTCACCGAAGAAGAAGAGTTTCCTAGTTAGCAGCAGAGCCCACAACATTCTCAGCAGCGTCCATCTTCTCCATCTAGACAACAGGAGGTTGCTCGACAAGAAAAGGAAGAAATAATTGAAGATGCAGAACCTGTAAGAGTCTATAAGCCCTCTTTTACCTACAATCTCTATCGTGCCTTAAAAAGGGGTGGAACTCCTTTGAACTACATTGACGAATTTCTGAAAGACAAAGGGTACAAAAATGAAACCTTCTTTTTACGCACAATGGAGCGTTTGGGAATTGCCCCTGCTGGATTAGCGGAAGAGGCATTTGCAAATATCCCAATCGATCCTCGTGTTGAAGGGCTGAATCAGATAGATGGGAATGATGATGACAAGTTGTATAGTCATTTTCAACCAAGAACGGGTGTTGCGGAAAAATCCGGGGAAAAAGGACAGACTTGTTTCGATCGGAGGAACAAAAGCATCTATACTCTAAGTTGTTGAAGCGTGGGTTAATAAACCCTAGAAGTGTGGACTTTGATTTCCTTGATGCTGTAAATGTTAAATTGAGGGAAAAAATTCAGTCTTCTTCAACTTGAACAGCTTTGTTCTCGACTCTCTGTGCCTATGCTTTGAACTCACTGCTTATTTTTATTCAAATCTTAGTTTCTTGGATGCAAATAGATTCTCTTTTAATGTCCGAGATCAGGACTATGTGGTGGATGTAGATATGTTGGCTGATGTGATTGGGGTTGAAAGAGGGAGATATCAACCCATTAGTGTCTCTATTGCTCGTACTACATTGGAACTTGTTAAGGATAGAAGGACAGAGGAAAAGGTTTCCTACTCAAGGATGAGTGCATTCAACATTCTGCTTCACAAGATTGTGATTAATTGCCTCAGACCAAAATCTACTTCAAAGACTGATATTTCAAACTCAGAGGCAAAGCTGATGTATGCCATCAATACAGGGAAAAAGTTCTCTCTTCCACATACCATTATTTTCCACATGTACAGGGCAGTGATGAAAGACAAGGGTCAACTTCCTTATCCAGCTCTTGTGACAAAGTTATTCAGACATTTGAATGTTTAGCCTCCACGAATTCTCTGTGTTCGATTGTGCGATCAAATGGTGGTGGGACTGAAAATGGTCTCTAAAATGCGTCTGAAGGAACTTAACAAGGCGTTGGAGAAATTCAAGGAGAAAACCCCTGTTAAGTCTCATCAAGTCTCTTCAGCTGCAAAGAGAAAAGGAAAGGAGCCCATGGTAGCTCCATCCAAGAAAAGAAGAGCTCTCATCGTTGAGGATGAAGATGATGAGGAAGACATCACCATTTTTGCTATGGCATTGAAGAACTTGAGTCGTTCTGTTCCAGAATCAATGGAGAAACAAGATAAGGACACAGATGAGACAGAACAGAGGACTGGAGAAAGAGAAAATTTGGAAGCAGAGGAGAAAGAAGCAGAGGAAAGACAAACAGAGGAAAGAGAAGCGGAAGAAGGAGATGAAGAGGAGGAAAGAATTGAAGA
Organism: Eucalyptus viminalis; assembly: GCA_014182385.1. Classification (NCBI taxonomy): domain Eukaryota; kingdom Viridiplantae; phylum Streptophyta; class Magnoliopsida; order Myrtales; family Myrtaceae; genus Eucalyptus; species Eucalyptus viminalis. The sequence continues at coordinate 4,789,505 of CM024527.1, forward strand.
AGAAGAAGACGAGGGAGATCAAGCGGAAACAGAGCATGAGGAACACTCTTCTCCACCTGAAGGCATGGAAACAGGGGGAGACCGTGAGAAAAGAGGAATGTCCTTATATCCTACTACTAGTGAGAGAGTTAGTCGCTCTCCAGCAGATCCAGAGGACATCTAGGCCTCTCAATTTCCTGAAAAGGGACATGATGTTTCATCGCCCAATCTGCGTGACCATGCTGATTTGCCATCGTCTCGCCTTTACTCCATCCGATCGTGCGTAAGCCGGTCACGCGGGCCCGATAATTCAGCAGACTTTCGCAGAATTCTTGATGTTCTCTTGGAAATACGGGGTCGGATATATGCTCTGGGATGCGAAGTTCAGAATTTGCAGAATGCGGGTCAAGCTTCTTCAGTTTCTTTAAATGATCAAATCCAAGCCCTTTCTCTTCAAATTCAGGCAAATGCTAAGGGTGAAGATGTGGCACAACTGAAGGAAGACTTGAAAAAGCTGGAAGGCATTGTCCAATCAATGGGAGATTTCCAGCTTGTTCGTGTTCCCAAGCATTCTTGAATCTATTTCCATCTCAACCTTTTTCATGATGACAAAAAGGGGGAGAGATTCGAGATTTGAAAACTTTGAACTTAAAACTTGTTGAACTTTAGTTTGTTTTGATGTTTGACTTGACTTGTGTGTCTGGATATGGACTGAATTTGGGATTTGGATTTGATTGCTGCTTATATTAAGTACTATTGATATCTTATAAATAGCCTTACTCACATGCAAGACTAACCTATTTTCTGTGGTTGCAGATTCTAGTATTATTATTAAGCCATTTATCTTTATAAGATATCCATATTTGCTTGAGAAATATTTTGCAGGTTAAAGTTATTCAAATCGCATGAAAGTTTTGTCACCATCAAAAAGGGGAGATTGTTGGAGAAATCTTTCTGGAGTATTTTGAAGCTAACAAAACGTTTCCATCAGTTTAGTCTGAAGATCTACAGACTCTCCTATTCAAAATCTGAAGACCTTCGGACTACTGCACTCAAGATATCTATTCCATTGACAGTTTCTAATCCGTTGAAGAAGGGTTATCCTGAACTGGGTGTTTCATTAAGGATCTAACCTTATCGACTGGAGAAGATCTCTTGGCTAGATATGACATAACGGAATCCTTTATTTGATCATGATTGATTCAGATATTAAGGATCCGATGATTGACGGAGTATACTTGGAATGTTCTACTTATGGAAACCAAGATCCTAATTGTATGGGCGAGCATGATTGATGGGCTATCGACATGTTCCTTTAATAGCTCGAATGATCTTCTTAATTGATTCCATCCAATGGGAAGATTGGAGGAATTCCTTTGGAAAGTGCCAACGGGTATAATGTCATAAAGGAGTATAAAAAGGAAGACATTCCAGTTGTTCGAGTGTGTGCGCGATAGAAGAATTCCAAAGTCTGAAGCTCTTGGTTCTTAGTTAATTCATTTATTGAGCGAAATCTTGTACGCAAAAGAGAGTATATACTTTGAGAGACCTCGAGGAAGTGTAATAGAGTTTCTACACTGTGGAATCAAGGAAGAGATTTGCTGTAACATCTCTTTTGTTCATAGTGAAATCCAGCCGATGAGCTGTCAGTGCGGAAGAGTGGACGTAGGCTTGGAATAAGCCGAACCACTATAAACCTTGTGTTCAATTTTCTCTTCCTTACTCTCTGCTTTATTTTGATAATTTGTCTTGTTAACCAAAGAAGAAATTCATTTCTATTGTCTGCTTAGTATTACTCTTATATCCCGAAGAATTATTTAAACACCTATTCACCCCCCGCTAGGTGCTTATACTAGCTATCTCAACAGTCTATGTAATGATTGTGGGATTCAAACCCCACCATTGGATCAAGTAAGAGATCAATGGTTAAGATTAGTCCTACACTTATATAAATAGGGGCCCTTCCCCTTTAATTGTACCAGTTTATTTACAAGTGAATATACATTCATGCTTCATTCTTCATACACTTCGTGAGTCAAGCGTGCTTGTATGTAACGCTGACTTGGGAGAAATTCTAAAGCTGCACGGATTTGGGAATGTGAGATTGATTGACCTGTGACACAATGGCATTGGAAAAAGTCTTCCCGGTTAGTTTTGTGTTCCCTTAAAAGTCATGCAGCACTAGCAAGAAAACATGGCCTTTGCACCTTTCTTTTTTTTTTTTTACACACTGTCATGAACATCTGTAAATGCCATAGTAAATATTATACCAAGGATAGCTTTTAGATCATCAAAATTTTCCTTGAGATGTTTCTCCAATAGTGACAACATAACAACGACATCTAGGTGGGAATGAATAGGTTCACAAGAGCCAAAGCATTGTTCCCCACCCAAGCAAGATCTGCAAACCTTTGTGTCACTACCATCTTCACTCCCACATCCATTACCTAATATCCAAACTTATGCAAAACAATGCGAAGTCCTAGCCCACAACTTGAGTGGATCCATGAAGTCATCCATTCTTTAAAACAAGAATTTAAGGAGAAAATTAATAAGAATTTAAATTTGGATTGGATCCGATATAAATTAGGTATAAGTCAGGTCGATTATAGGCTACTATAATTGTATTATAGGAATATACATCAATATTGGTCAAACTATTTTTGATTCGATCTATTCATTCAGCGGCCCTACCGGTTGCAATTAAATAAGTAGGAGTACAATCGCTCACACGGCATTCAACATCCCATAATTGCGGGATGCATAGATCACTGAGAAGTCACCTTAGAGCTAGAAACGACATCTAGGTGAGAATGAATAGGTTCACAAGAGCCAGAGCATTGTTCCCCACCCAAGCAAAATCCGCAAACCTTTGTGTCACTAATGCAAAACTTATGGATAGGCTACTATAATTATATTATAGGGATATAGATCAATATTGGTCAAACTATTTTTTGTTAGAACTATTCAGTCGGCGGCCCTACCGGTTGCAAATAAATCGGTAGGAGTACAATCGTTCACACGGCATTCAGCGTCCATAATTGCGGGATGCATACCGAGAAGTCACCTCAGAGCTAGAAACGCCTAGGTCTTCGCAGGACAAATTCCTCCACTTTCTTTTGTACGGTCGAAAGAATGTCGAGGTGCGACGTGTTTGAAGGGTCCAGTTTGTGGCCAGACTTTGGGTAATTGATTGCTTTGAACGGTCAAACTGAATAATTTATCTCTTGTGGTTATCACTTCATCAGATTGTCCTGTCCTCCTCGTGCATGGAGTTTTCATCCATCGAAAATTCTCCCTGCTTTTACAAGAACGAAAACCTAATTCTTGCCATGTCATTTGGGATTTCTCGGGAAGGATATTGCCGACATTCATATTATTCGAGTCTAAGAAAACTGAAAAGGAAAAAAAAAAAAAAAGGCTATATGAGGTGTCTACATACGTTTTAGGTTTAAGGTGCATGATAGTATCCATAAATGGCTTTTTGGTAAAAGATGGACATTACTATATGTAAATTCAGGTGTATGGTACACATCAGTGCTCCAGTGCATTTCTCCCTCTGATTTAGAATAAATATGTTTTCGAACCCTCTCTTTCAAATTGAAAGTGTATGTTCCCGCGTGAATTTCAGCAATCACTTGTTCTAATTCTACATATTGATTATTTTGAACCAAAAGAAAACTTTTTGGTGGAATAGTCACATTATGTATAATATCTTCACTCTCAATAGTTACATACAAATCTATAGAACATAGAAAGGCAGGATGCCCATGACGCGTATGCGTGGGATGAACCAAATCGTCATTGAATTTGATTTTTCCATTAGAGGGGGCTTGTACATGTTCGGCAGTACCACCTATGAATACTCCGCCGTATGAAAAGTTCTTAATGTTAGTTGAGTCCCTGGTTCTCCAATAGATTGACCCGGAATAAAACCTATAACTTCTCCCAATTCGACCAGGTCGCCATGAGTAGGACTCCTACCATAACATAATCGACAGATCCAAGATGTACTCCTACAAGTAAAGAAAACTGAAAAGCAAAAAAAAAAAAAAAAAAAAAAAAAAAGGAGGCTATATGAGGTGTCTACATACGTTTTAGGTTTTAGGTGGTTAGAAATGAACGTTGGAATAAGACAATAACAAGGAGGAAAAAGAATTCCACGCAACATTTTCTTACCAGAGCGTTTGTCCAAGGTGGAATCAACATGACTCACGAGAGAGCCGTCGTCGTCTTGGCAAGCAAGTTGTCATGACATTGAAGTATGCTTTCCACGACTTGAAAAACATAGCGATTCACTCACTTCAGACGTGTCTGATTTGGCAGCAAATTACTTGATTGAGGTCCCGGGGGGATTAAAGTGGAGAAAGATTCAGTGCGCTAGTCCTACCCACTCAGAGTTTGACACGTGGCAAAATCATATAATTGAATAGAAGGCCCCGCAAAAGTTGGAGCTGTGGATCATAAAGGGATAGCAGCTCTTTTAAGAAATTTGTAATGAGTGCCCGGTTCCTCTTTCCTCCTTCGACCGACCTTTTCCTTTCTGACAAAGGAGAACAACCAAAAATTGTTCCTTGCTCGAACGCTCCTTTCCCAAATCCACCTTCTTTCCCTCGCTCTCGCCTCTCCATTCCTCTCCCCAACGCCTCGACCTGCCCAAGACCCAAGGTCTCACTGCTCGACCTGAATGACCCGTCGCCTTACTAGAGCAACCGCCCTCCCAAGGATGATCCTCCTCGAAAAGGGACTTCGATTGGTTTCTCAATGAAAGGAAAGAAACAACCAAATTTTCCAATCTATAATTCATCATTTATCTAAGAACAGGAGGTTTTTCAGATGACAAGACAAGCTACAGCCTAAGTCAATTCTTAAACAAACGCCAAATTGATCTCAGCAAAGATGATTTGGTAGTAAAATATCATGAAAATTGTGATAAAACTAAGAGTTGCTGGTGTGAATAGCAATATTTAGGACTAATTGGATAAACTTCCATGCCTTTGTAATGCTTAAGAAGAACCTTCTTTTACTTAGATAAATCACGTATTATAGATTGGAGAATTGCTTGTTTCTTTTCTTTCATTGAGAAACCACTCGAATCCCCTTTTTGAGGAGGATCGTCTCCTTACAAGGGTGGTTGCTCCAGTTGGGCAATGGGTCCTTCAAGGGCGAGTAGCGAGACCTGGAGCCTTGGGCAGGTCGAGTCCGAATCTTGACAAGGGCGAGGCATTGAGGGGGAGAGGAACGGATATGCGAGAGTGAGAGGATGAAGGTGGGGTTGGGGAAGGAGCGTTCAGGCAAAGAGCAATTTTCGGTTGTTCTCCTTTGTCAAAAAGGAAAGGGTGGGTTGGAGGGGAGAGAAGAGCTGGGCGGCCATTACAATTTTTTAATACAGCTGCTATGCATCTATGATCCTCCAACTCCAGCTTTTGCAGGGCCTTTTTATTTAATTATATGACTCTGCAATGTGTCAAACCCTGAGTGGCTAGTACTAGGTATAAGCACGCCACGTCCATGGCTAACATGACCCTTTGATATTACTGTATATTTTCTCAATTTGTTATGAAAGTTTTCATGTCGCTAAGTGCTTCTTTCTAAATTAAAATATTAATTATGGGAAAAATAAAGTGCAAATGATTCATAGAATATAGCTGGGAGTTTCTTTAAACTTACCCACTAAGCACAATTGGAAAACACGTGATCACTCCTGCTTATGACAATGAAGCACACGTAGCAATGTGAAAATTGCCGTAAGAAATCCCCAAAGAAGCGTTTTTCTTATCACATGTGAAAATGAGAAAAAGACCCTCCACCTCAAAGGACTCAATTTTAAAGGATAATCAGGACGTCTAGTAACGGATGGACATATCCTAAAATTTCTTGCCGACATGTTTGATTATGATTTTCAAACTGAAAATCTATGTCTTTAAAACGTTTAGTTTCAAATGTGAGATTCAACTCTTATACTTTACAAAAAAAAAATCTAAGGGAATAATGAAAGTTAGAGTAGGATTTAACATGTGATTTCTATTTAACCAAATGAACATACCAAAACTTGAGGTCGTGAAAAGTCACGACATGAGTGAAAAGTGGCCTCTTGGCAGTAGAGGGATTCGGGAAAGCGGTGTGCTTCCGTAAGTCATCAATAACCACAGCACCTGGAGAGAGGTGGTGAGCTGTTTTTTTGTGAGAGGTAGTGGAAAGTAAAAAAACTGAAAAATGTTATTGTCTCTGCGAGAGAGAGAGAGAGAGAGAGAGAGAAAGCATTCCCTCGTTTCCCCATCAAGAACCGAATCAACGCGGATAGCAAACAATGGAAATGTCAGATCTAGCCCCATTGAGTGAATCGGGTCGAACTTGACTTGAACCATAAACGGTCCCACCCAAATTGACCCATTTAACACATTAATTTGCAATAGAAATATGTTAACGCATATCCAACCCGTCTCAAGAATCTTATTTAACATTTTTCTCTTTATATTGTTCCCTTCAAAGAATGCATGGTTCCAAGGACCGGCATGTCAAGTAAGTGAGGAAGCTCAAGGTTGGGTTATGGACAGGATGGGAAGGTGGCGATGAAAGTCTAGTCCAACCCATTCACAAATCATGAAACGTGTTCGGGCTTTGATTTTCATTTAAATATAATAGATATCTTAATATATCGGTTAATGTCCGTCTAATAATACATTATTTGATGAAATGTTTTTTTGGTTTTAATTGCTGATTATGCAGTTCTAATACCCATACAAAAAAATAAAGCAAATGCAAAAAAAAGAAACAACCCAAGCCATATTGGGTTATTAAATAGATTTTGGACCCATTTTAACAGATCTAGTTAGATTTCACATTCGCTTCTAATCAAGCAGTTGATTAATAGCAAATGTGTAAACGAGGGAATGCTCTCTCTTTCAGACTCGACTTCACTTGACAAAAAATAGCAGAGGCCTTTGCAATTCGTTTGTTCCGAGGAAAGAGTTCAGTAATTTCGACTCAAATCACACGAAACTTCCCCATTCCAATACCTCACTCCTCTCCATTTAAATGGCCAGCGTGCTCACAAAACTTCACACGGCTATAATTTTAGGGGGAAAAAGAACGCACTTAACACGAAAATCCCAAATGAGAGCCCTCAATGCCAACCATCCCCATCCGGATAATGATCCGGAATCACCTCTCCCATCTCCAGAGTCGCTGCGGATCTGCAGGTACAAGCTTATTATCGGCCACTGTGTCGCATTTGCCGTACCTGCCATTCTTGCCCTAGCCATGGTGATCTTCCTGGCAATACCCGCCCTGATGCCACCAGAGTTCGGGCTCGACCTGGACTCTTCCATTTCGTCCTCCAACATCTCCACTGTCCAATGGAACATCTTTCTCTCCATCAAGAACCCTAGTAAGCTCATTGCCGTCAAGTACACTCACGTGAAGCTCCTTTTGAGTTTTGGTCAACTCCCTCTCCCTCATCACTTGGTCATTCCCTCCTTCACTCAGGGCCCTAGCAATGTGACCACAGTCCCAGCCATGGCAACAGTGGCGAACATCAATGACTTGAGTGCAAAGGGCCTGGTGAGCGCCTTGAAGGACCGCAGGGACGTGACCATCAACATAGAGGTGAAAGCCAAGCGAAGGCTGCACTTGGGTCCATGGTGGGTGCCCATGTTTGACGCATACGCCTCATGCATGGACGTGACCTTCATGGCTTCGACCGACAGCAAGGGTGTTGGCCATTGGAGGATCCTCGAAGGGACCCTGGGCTGCACGCTCGACATCCTCACTCTACTCTGGTAAAAAAAAAATTACAAGTTCCTGCTTATTGCAACAGAAATAGGTTCGGAAAGATAATTAGTGGGGAGAGAGAGAGAGAGAGAGAGAGAGTTCCTTTAGGTTGCTTAAGTTCCCAATAGATGTGGACCATTGAGTCTACGAAACTATTGAGATTATTCCCACACGAAACGAGGCCAATGAGGGATCTCCCCACTTCTCGAGCAACCGGACCAGAAACTTAATTTTCCAGGAGGCTAAGTACAATTAGCTTGGTCCTGTTTACTTTGCAAGTGGGAACTGAACCAGTGACCCCGTTCATTCTGGGCAATGAAATCCTCCCGAACTGAACCGGCGGCAGTTTGGTCGGCGATGAAGTTGATGATAGCATAGAGAGAGTGAGAGTAACTACCCCTTTTCTCTCTCTCTCTCTCTCTCTCTCTCTCTCTCTCTCTCAGTAATCTCACTTCCACCTAACCATCATGATCTGGATATTCTATTAATAAAAACAAACCTTAATTCTTCCGGTCGTGTTTTCGTGTTCTTTTTGCAGATTTTGGAGACTCTGGATTCCACACTTTCCGGCATCAAATGGAGGTTTCTTTACTGGCTTATTTGCTTTGGCAGATAATTCAAGTTTTGAGGACTGTTCGAGTTATTGGCCAAGATATAGTTTGTCACTTTATTTCTTTCCTCTTTCCAATAATTTTATCAGCTGAGATGAAGCCGTGATACTGTATCACTTTTCTTCTGTACCAAGTCAAGAACTTCAGCCAATCATTATTATGGACATCGCATTTGTCAAGCGTATTCATCCTAGTTGTGGTCGAATGATGCATGCAATCGTTGAATCCTCCCTCAAAATCTACGTGAAAATCTTTTCTCCATTTTCCACTCGCATAAGCGGTGAACGAACGCGACCCGAAAACCCTAGCAAGTATCTAGCTAATGGAGCAAAAGGTCAAACAGCATTTGAAATAAGAGCTTTGAATATTGCCATAGCTTATGCTTCTTTTGGGAATCTTGATGCGGGCAGAAACAAATTTAATTTTTTGTCTAGAAAATGGAACATTTCAAAACCGTCAACCATTTCAAAATATTACGAAGGAGAATGGTGGCAAGAAGAGCTCACATAACTCAATAAAATTATAAAGATCAAAACGTTATGGCAGCAACGTTACATAATTTAAAACCTAGCACGTAAAAAGCTAGAACTATAATAATCAAGGCAAATAAAATTATATAAATTCATCAAGAGTATGAGATAACCTAAAAGATAAGGGCAAAATGTATTAATTCATCGTGGAAAATGGTTTTTTTCTAAGGGTGATTTGATTACGATGAGATCTTATCTTTTGACAAGGTATTCATATAGAAGTTTGACCTAACCTCCCTTTTTTAATAAACATGCATATGAATTGGGGTAAGTCTTTGAGAATAACGTGTGTACTTAGACCGATCATCGACGAGAAATTATTGGAAACCACTGTCGTGCCAATGCATCAAATTACAAGTCTACTGAGCTTGTGACACGTATCACAAGTGGACCCCACTATCGGAGGAATTTCCTCTCTCTCTTCCCATGCTCAACTCCTCCTGGCTCTGCCCCCTCTCTGTCCCTCCAACTCACAACTGACCCCACCTCCGATGAACCAACCACCATGCCGCCCCTGCGGCTCATCCGTTGCCTTCGCTGTTGCTAAATTGCAACCCCCTCCCGGCTCTACCCTCTCTCTCTCCGTCCAACTCACGACCAGGCCATGTTCCAATGAACCGGTGTTCCGTCTTTAGCTCTAGCAAGTCCGTTACTCTACCATTGCTGAATCGCAATGAACCACTGTGCCGCCATCGACTCTTGACCAGCAAGATCAAACCTATCTCCGAAGGGTTTTGGACAATGAACAGACAAGGTGAAAAAATTCGACGATTCGGTGAAGGTGGAGGCAACGGACAAGCGAGAGCGGGAGGGGCGTCACAGTGGTTAGTTCATTGGAGAGAGAGAGAGAGAGAGAGCCTGAGTAGATCTAGAATAGGAGAGAGGACTTCCAAAGAGGAGTTCAAATTTTCTTTGATAGTGGGGCTCACTTGCGACACATGTCGCGAGCTCAATAGACTCGTAATTTGATGCGCTAGGACAACAGTAGTAACCTAATATATTCTCATTGCGGATCGCCAAAGCGATGAGAAAAAAAGATAACTGTCGTATTTACCAAATGAAATCAATTAATTAAATGATTTAGTTGGAAATAAACATGAAGGAATATGTAAAAACTTCACAATGAGGCCAAGCCTCACCAAGTGTAAGCTAGGCTTGCCATCAATAGTGGCCAGTGAGGTCATCCTTATTGGTCCTCGCCTCTAGCTGGTCACCGAGGTTTGGTTATTGGCTAGAGAAAGAATGAAAGAAGAAAAAAGAAAGAGAAAAATTTTTAAAAAAAAAACTCAAAAATATTAAATTATCATTTAAAATTGTCTACATTAGTGCCAGTAATGCCATGAAGGACAGTCACAATCACACTTTTTCCCATTAATAAATTAACAAAATAATCGTCATTGACTTCCAAGTTTCACTCATATCGAAGTTATTAATCCATATTTTATGGCAAACATAACAAAGATTACTTTTTTGTAGGGATGAAGTGGGCCCCGTTTTTAGAGACCAACCTGATTTTATTGCATTACGAAGCATAAGAACCGACGACTTTTAAAATATACAAATTGACAACCTTGTAGGCAAATTGTCCCAACCGACACTCGTGACCCTCGTGCATCGGGCAAAATCGCAATCTCGTCATCGGGCAAAAATTCTCGCAGGTCATTTTCCAAACCCTAGCGGGTATCTGGTAGCCATACAAAGGTCCCTTCCAGATCATCCCATAACAGCACAGAACCAAAAAGTGTTGATTGGAAATGATTTACACCTACAAATGGAGCAAAAAGTTGAACAGCAGTTGTGGATCGTCATTTTGAAATAAGAGCTTTGAATATTGCCTTAGTTTATGCATCTTTTGGAAATCTTGATGCGGGCAGAAACTAATTTAATTTTTTGTTTAGAATAATGGAGCATCTCAAAACCCTTCAACTATTTCAAAATATTACGAAGGCGAACGGTGGCAAGTAGAGCTTACATAACTCAATAAAATTATAAAGATCAAAACTTTACAGCAGCAACATCACATAATTTAAAATCTAGCACGTAAAAAGCTAGAACTATAATTATCGAGGCAAATAAAGCTATATAAATTATTCTAGAGTATCAGATAACCCAAAAAAATAAGAGCAAAATGTATTAATTCATCACAGAAAATGGTTTTTTTCTAAGGATGATTTGATTATAATGAGATCTTATCTTGTAACAAGGTATTCATAGAGAAGTTTGACTTGACCTCCCTTCTTTAATTTACATGTGTATGAAATGGGGTAAGTCTTTGAGAAGAATGCATGTACTTAGACTAAACATCGAACAAAATATTGGGTACCATTGTTGTGCTAGCGTGTCAAATTACTAGTCTATTGAACTTGCAACATGTGTCACATGTGGACCCCACTATTAGGGCAAATTTCTCTCTCTCTCTCTCTCTCTCTCTCTCTCTTCGCGCTTAGCCACTCCTGACTTTGCCCCATCTCTCTCCTTTCAATTCACAACCAAGCCTCCCTCCAATGAACCAACCACCACGCCACCCCTCCGACTTTGACTCGTCCGTCGTGGCTGAATTGCTACCCCCTCCCAACTCTGCCGACTTTATCCTCTCTCTCTCTCTCCCTCCGACTCATGACTGAGCCCTCGCCCAACAAACTGGTGTGTTGCCTTTGGCTCCGGCACGTCTATTGCTTGGCCATTGCTGAATCACAATGAACCACTGTGGTGCCTTCAACTCCCGACCAGCAAGATCAAACCCTTCTTCGAAGGGTTTCGGACAACAAACGGACAAGGTGAAAAAATCGTATGATTTAGAGAAGGCAAAGGCAATAGACGAGCCAGAGCCAAAGGGGGAACGTGATGGTTGGTTCATTGGACGAGGGCTCAATCGTGAGTTGGAGAGAGAGAGAGAGAGGATCTAAAATAGGAGAGAGGACACCCATGAGAGGAGTTAAAATTTCCTATGACAATAGGGCTACTTACCGTCATAGGAATTTAATGCGCTGGCACAACAATGGTAACCCAATATTTTCTCTTCGTGGATCACCAAATCTATGAGAAAAAAAAAATATAACAATTGGTGTTTCCGATGCTAAAATTGGACATGATTGTTTCCAACACTACAATTTTTACTAGTCATGCCACGTAAGACGATCGGTATACATATTAATGATTTTCAGCCAAAATTGATTGCAAGGACTAAAGAAGCCAATTGTTAAAAAGTTTAAAACTAAATTAGTCAAGTTGAAAGATTTATAACTGAATTAGTATAAATGTAATCGGTTCATAACTTTTTTGATAATTTTTGCTTTGTGTGTGGTCTTAATTTTAGGGTTTCACGTGCCTGATATGATTGTTTCCATGTCTACACATGGTTACAAATGAACATATTACAGTGCCCAGTTAGAGACAAGAATCATGATATCTTAATATCTCAGTATTTCTTGGGACATTTGCTTTTTCCTTCGCGTCAAACCGTGGGCAAATCCACCTGCGTCCTTCAAAATCGTGAGCTGAAAGCGTGTTTTGGGACAGCTTTGGTTTTTGATAGCATCTAGATAAACAATAGTGACTCCAAAAACTCACTTAAATGCTAATTCGCGTGATATAAGATTAGCATATCCTCCAATTTTTTCTGCCCGTCGCTTTCGAGAGAGCCTAGGGATTACTGATCTGTTTTTCTTCCTTAGAACTCTTGAATTAAGTGATCTAGCCAGGATTAGGTTTCTTGTAAAAGCAATGAGAAAATTTCGATTGGGTAGAATTGTAAATTGAGGAGAAAAACCTCGTGATATATTTGTTTTGTTCCCCACTTTGAAAATGAGGACATCACACCGACATGTCAATTAGCCTAGTTTGACTCCGCAGTGGACTTCTACAGAACAGCCAAGCCTGGAAGTTTGTCAGCCGCGCAAAAGAAAGAAAAGCCGGACCTCCCTGACTTTGGTCGGGCCCAGAGCAGGAGGAACATATGGTAATATCTTGTGCGGTAAAAAATCCAACTCATAAAACTTAAATTAAAAAATGATACTGATGGATAAAAAAATCACAAAATATAAAAAGTATATAAAACCTATTGTCAAGCAATATTAAGTACTATTCTAACATATCTTCTCACGTGATGAGAGCTCACGAGGGATAGAGATGCAAATGTGCAAAAAGGATAACACTAGCTCTAATATCATATTAAAAAGTCCAACACAAAAGCTTAAATTGATAGGTAGATGAAGATCATATGAGCATAAAGAGTACGTGAGACCCATTGTTAAGCAATATGAAATACTATTTTAACGTTGTCCTAGAGAGTTTTCATTCATTTGAGGCATTTTTCCAAGACGTGAGCGTTTGTGGCTATGAGATAATATTCAATATTTTATTTATTGAGCAATTACGAAAGGCTAGATACTGTGTGACTTGATGTGATCCACAATGTGTGAGTGATATTCCCCGAATGAAATTCAAACGTCATAATATATATGGTTCGGCTTGGTGGAATCAATAGAAAAATTACAAAAAAATATCCTATACTTATTGCAATTATACCAATTTAGTCATAAATATTTTATATTTGTATCAATTCTATCAATCCAATTTTAATCAACAATCGCTATTCTTTTTTTTTTCTTCCCTTCTTCCTCTAGTCGGTCATTGGACCTTGTTCATCAGCTAAAGGCAAGGGCCCCTTGCTAGCCCGACAATGGCGAGTTTTGCTCAACAACAGTGAGGTCGGGCCTCGCCAAGAGCAAGCAAGGCTAGCCATCTCTAGTGGCCAACAAGGCCAACCTCACCAGCCCTCGCTTTTGGCCGGTTGCCGAGGTTTGGTGATCTGCTAGAGGAAGAATGAAAGGAGAAAAAAAATATTAAAGAACATATAAAGAAATAATTTTTAAAAAATAAAATATTATTTAAAATTATTTACGTAACGCCAACCACGCTAGGTAAGACAGTTGATATCCTTTCTGGTAATTCTTTTAGAACCAACGAACCCTCCTAGAGCTCATCAAGGTCATGATGCCCTTCCCCCGATCACACGTTTTCCCGTTATTAAATTAATAGTATGATCATCATTGACTTCCAAGTTCCATCCATCTCGAAGTTCCTAATCCATATTTTATGGCGAACATAACAAAGATTACTCTGATTTTATGGCATTAGGAAGGGTAAGAACTGACGACTTTTAAGATATACAAATTGACAACCTTGTACGCAAGTTGTCCCAACCGACACCTGTGACCCCCGTGCATCGGGCAAAATCGCACTCTTATCATTTTCCCACGTTTCAGCAATGCCTCCAATTGCTTTATTTTCTGCCTTCCACCCTTTGGGCTCGTCTTCGTAATGAAACCCGCTTCATGGGTTCTTCAAGATTTTCTTAGCAATTGATTAAACTTAACCATTGAGAATTGTCTCAATCGCCATCCTTCTCACATGAGAAAGAGGAAATAAGGAGTTCGATTCCTCACTAAGTTGGGATGAAGACACATGAGTAAGGAGGCAGATTTTGTAACCTCCGCACAGGATAGAATACACACAGTAAATTGTAAAATATATATAGGATCAAACCAATAATAATAATAATAATAATAATAATAATAGACTCTCTTTATGACCCGAAAAAAAAAACCCAATACCTCAAAATAATCTATTTGTCTGCTATAATACCAATTGAACAAAAAATTCAGTTGTGACTTTAAAATTCAGGGACACTTCAATCATGAATCTCATGTTATTCATATTGCATGATGACGACATATGTTACATTATCTGGTATCATGTGGAAAGTGGATACTTCTGCCAAGTATAACCAATCCCAACGCAAGGAGTCGATTTTGAGTGAACAAATTGTTTGCAATTAAATCAGGTTGAAATAAACTAAGGATTTGTTTGCTTCACTATTTGTGTAATTCTTTTATCTGCAAAAATTTGTTCAATTACTCATTTGATCTATAGGATGCAATGTATGCATTAGTTTTGGTGGCAACGATTACCCCATGAACATTAACAATCTCAAGAATAAATATGAAGAATGGCTTGCATAATCAAACCAATGCAATCAAGCAAGAGATGACAAGATTATGAATATTTTTTTAAAATGCTAGACGATCATAAATTGATAATAACATAACCGTGTCACAGGAGAATGACAGAATAATTAGATATTAAATCATACATTTATAAAACATTTGAAAGTGGTTTTATCAAAATCTCACATAATATCAAAGTATGAGATCCTAAGTCCATATTTTAGAGTAATAGAGCACATGAAATTCACATGCACTTTTCAAAGCGCCAGATCAATTTTTGGGCACTTGGAAAGATTTCAGTTCCTTTGAAGGGGAAAATTGAGAACAAATATATGTATATGGGTAACCACAATCCCGAACTGTTGGATTGTCGGATTCCCTGAAACTGGATTCGACACTAAATCGAACCCTAAACTTGTGCGGAAGACGAGCCCGGAAAAAACACATGCATCACCGATCCTAAGGCACATCACAAAATCGAACGTATCTTATTAGTCACAGATTAAACACTGACGCCGATATGAGGAAGAGAATTTGGCCATGCTCGATCCGATGACGCCAATTCGCCTTGAAGGGAAGATGGGTGTCGCCTTTTTGCTTATTGTTTTTCCTTTTTGGAGCGTTTTTGAGGGTGAGAGGGAGGAGGAACGTACGTTATGCCAAAAGGTACGTTCCTCCCTCTTTATTTCCCCTTATATATGTTCCCTCCAAAAAAGAAACGTATCCCTTCATCATATCCCTTCATCCATGGGCCCTAATCTTGTGGGCCGGGTTCTTAGGCCCAACATGGGCGGACGGGCCTTAAGCCCATCATAAAAATATCATCTCCCACTCGCACATGGTGGGCCAAACAGGATCCTCTTTACCTCTCTTCAACATTCATACCGTGAATAATCCGTGCGACCAATATACTTTGAGAGCTCGTTGCCATACATCTATTAGGAATATATAGCAGCTCATAATGGGCATCACACTCCGAGTAGATTTAGTATGCAGTACCCTAGATTGATCAATCACATTTATATCTCTCTTGATCTCTTTTAAACAATGATATATATATATATATATATTGTATTCACAATTATGATTATCCCAAAGACAGTCATAATTGGTCGACCAGTAAATACGAAACTTAGAATGTGATTCTCCATATCTGATCTTCCTCTTTCCTTCAAACTTCAATTTCAGTCCAGCTTGCTTTTCTAGAAATGTCCCATTAGATCGAATCAACTCATGATCATTGGCAACATCCTAAGATAGCAAACACTAAATAGAAATCTTGAGAATAAGTAAAAATCATGAGGGTACTAAAATTGAGGAACTCTTTTCCTCAAGAGTCTCACACGGCATAAAAGTTGATATCAAACTTTTGCCACTCTTATTGGTCGTTTTATGCATACGTAGTATGAAATACGTATTACGGTATTAACTCATTTCCCATGGAGCGTATGTCTACACCTTCAATACCGTACACATGATAGTTCGGAAATACCCAATGTCTAACTTGAGTTCACGTATCTGAGAGTGCTAGTATGAACAAAATAAAGGAGTTAGGGAAGAGAATAAAAACACAAGATTTATAGTGGTTCGGCTTAATCCAAGCCTACGTCCACTCTCCCACGATAACAGCCTTCTTGGCTGGATTCCACTATGCAATCAACAAGAGATTACAACTCCGAGTGCAAACACTTAGTAGTAGATCACACTATCTCACTAAGTCACTCTCTTGGTATTTCTCTCACGATTACAAACGTTTAAGCTCTCAAGAGACAAGTATATGATCGAAAGTCGCTTAGACTTTGGAATTATAAATTCTACGCTCCGTCTCTTGCTTGCTCATCGGTCCATGATCTCCTTAAATACTCCTCCACTTCCAAACTACCGTTGGACAGTATCCCGGAGAATCGTCTTCCAATATACCCATTGGACAGCTCTGTATCTTAGAAGATTTGGTAGCCGTTGAGTGACAAAGGTAAAATCCCAAATTGATTCCGATCACCCATACAAACGAAATCTTGGTTTCCATAAGTAAAGCTTCTTCGTATAGAAAGATCTTGTCTTCAACATCCAATTGTCAATCAAATAGATTGAGTCAATCAAATCAATCTTGATGTGGAATCCAAACCAGATCACTAGCCGTTGTATGATTGGGCTTGAGTTACGATTCATCGAATCTGGATGTAAAGTCTGAGTCTTTAGACTTTACGATATGAGTCTTGAGACTTTACAATCTGGGTCTCTGTAGACTTTACAATATGAGTCTCGTAGACTTTACAATCTGAGTCTCGAACATATCTGCTTCGAACAGATTTAGCTTTAAGGTTCTGTACCTGGTTCGCTTCAGCATAGAGTCTGTCTTCTGGTTCATCATTCACGTTCAGTCTGGAATTTGTCGAGTGAACAGACTTCGATGTAGAACAGACTTTGACACTAAAGTCTGGCAGTCTTCGACTTTGAGTCTTGAGTCTCGGCGTCTTCAGACTTTGAGTCTTGAGTCTAACCGCCTCTTGACTTTGAGTCTTGAGTCCGGCGTCTTCGACTTTGATAATATCCTCTACATGTTCTAACATTTGCATGGCCTATTACTCAACCATCAAATATGTTAGTAGCCTTTGATTTATTTTGTCATCTTCAAAACATCATAAGGGATTTCCCTAACAGTATCTACTCATTCACAAAATTCATCAGAACTCACATCTGGCATCTTAGACAGATAAAGTAAAATATGTGTGGTATTTTACTTTCGGACATAGTATATATCATGTCCTCATCTTAACACTTAGTTAAGGCGACATAAATATTTTAAGCTTGAGCTCTCGATTATCACCTAGATAATAAGCTTAAAAACCGTCTCATCTCTATTTATCACATAGTCCGATTACCCGTGTGAGTGAGCCAATCTTATATCTATCCGACATACTTTCTCAATTTAAAGTAATGCACTAAGCATTAATATACATAAAGATCAAACAAAGATTCATAGGCATTAATAATAAAAAAACACAAGTTCATAAATGTGAACAACTCAATGGAAATTACAATCCAATACATCAGACTCTACGCAATCCTAGAGATTTTACATTACCACAAAACACATCTCTAGGTATTGACTTTGTCATAGGATCTGCTACCATTCTATGTGTAGATATGTACTGTAAGTTCATATCCTTTCATGCAACCATATCTTTGACAAAGTTATACTTGGTATCTATATGTTTGGTCTTGTCATGATATTTTGGATCTTTGGTGTATGCTATAGTTGTTTGGCTATCACAATTAACCAATAATGGATTTGCAGCTTTTTCAATAACACCTAAATAATCCAAAAATCTCTTAAGCCAAACTCATTCTTGTACTGCTGCTGATAATGCCATGAACTCAGCTTCCATCGTGGACAAGGCTATACATGTTTGCTTCTTACTGCTCCATGATATGGCGCCATTGTTCAGTAAGAAAGAAAATCCAGAGGTAGATTTTTTTTCATCTAAATCTCCTCCCCAATCGTATCTCGAATAGCCTTCAAGTCGCAGATTCTTTCCTTGGTAATTCAACTTGTAATCAGCAGCTTCCCTTCGATACCTCGGTATTCTCTTAACGGCTTTCCAATGTGTTTGACCTGGATTGGATTGGTATCTACTCACCATTCCAACTGCAAAACATATGTCAGGTCTTGTACACATCATAGCGTACATCAAGCTCCCAACAGCACTAGCATAAGAAACATGTTTCATTTGTTCCTTCTCTTGTAGAGTCCTTGGACACAGTCTATGACTCAATCCTTCATCTTTTGCAATAGGAGTGTCTATGGGTTTACAATCTTGCATACGAAATCGTTCAAGAACCTTATTTATATATGTTTCTTGCGAAAGAGATAACGATCTCTTCGAACGATCTCTTGAAATCTTAACTCCAAGAATGTATGCAGCCTCACCTATATCCTTCATCTCAAAGTTGGAAGACAACCAATTCTTGACAGTATTAACAAACTCCATATTGCTTCCGGCAATCCGTATATCATCAACATATAATGATATGATCACAAATCGATCTTTGGATATTTTGATATATACACAATGATCCTCATCTATCATTGTAAAATCATATGCCATTATGGCATTATGAAAACGTATATATTATTGTCTTGACGACTGCTTAAGGCCATATATCGACCTCAAAAGTCGACATACCTTTTCTTCTTGACCTTTCATTATGAAACCAGCAGGTTGTTTCATATATATTTCTTCCTCTAATTCTCCATTGAGGAAAGCAATCTTTACATCCATTTGATGTAACTCAAGATCCATACTAGCCACTATTGCCAAAATAATGCGAATCAAGGTAAATCTCACTATAGGAGAAAATGTTTCTTTATAATCAATTCCTTCCTGTTGATTATACACATTCGCCACAAGACGAGCCTTATGCCTTTCTATCAAGCCATTAGCTTTTCGCTTTATTTTGAGAACACACTTGTTCCCAATAGCTTTGCGTCCCTTTAGAAGATCAACCAATTCCCAAATTTGGTTTGACTTCATTGACTCAATCTCCTCTTCTATTGTATGAATCCATTTTTCCTTACTAGGGCAATTTAGAGCCTCATTAATATTTCTTGGATCATCCTCATCTTGAGAAGCAATCATAAAAGTTTCCCCTTCAATGTCAAAACGTCGACGGGGAATACTTTTGCGACTTGTTCGCCGTATGGGAGATTGTACACTTTACACATCATTCCCCATTATGCTCCCACTAAGATTAGATAATGATGATGTCGTCTCATCATGTGGTTGTAATTGAATATGAGTTGAATTTAATTCGTCATTTCTCATATTACTCTCACTTGGACGAACTCCACTAATATCATTGTTTTGATCCAAGGTTTCAAATAGAGAGTAATCTTCACCCATTTTGCCTTTCTTAGGAAATTCATTCTCCGTGATTCAAATTCGGTTATACTCCCACTTTCCTACTCACCTATGAACACATGCCCTTTCAAGTGTTCGGAGTATACTCTTCTTTCCTCTGGGACCCAATTTCCCAAACTTGTGAGAGGGCTCAACACAACCCCATGGTTTAAGAAAACTTAAGTCCGGTTTTCTACCTATCCATAACTCATATGGAGTGAAAATAACTGATTTGGAAGGCACTCGGTTAAGTATATAAGCAGCAATTAACAACGCATCACTCCAAAAAGTGATAGGTAAGTTAGCATGCGCCATCATGGACCTAACCATTTCCAGTAGGGTTCTGTTTCTTCTTTCCGCAACACCATTTTGTTGAGGAGTATATAGAATAGACAACTGTCTTTCTATTCTTTTTTCATCACATAATTTTCTGAACTCATCAGATAAATATTCTCGACCTCGATCGGATCTTAATACTTTTATTTTCCTATCTAATTGATTTTCTACCAAGTTCATAAACCTTTTGAAAACAACTTATTACTTCAGATTTATAAGAAATCAAATAGACATATCTGAATCGAGTATAATCATCTATAAAAGTGATGAAATAAACAGCCACGTGTCTTTCTCTCACATTCATTGGACCACAGACGTCAGAATGGATTAAATGCAGAGAAAATTCAACTCTTTTACCTTTTCCAAATGGTTTCCTTGTCGTTTTCCCTTCTAGGTAATACTCACATATGGGCAAATCGACTTTTTCAATGTTGCCCAACAAGCCCTCTTTTTGGCTAGTCTATTCATATGTTGTTGGCCAATATGACCAAGTCTAGCATGCCATACATTCACATCATTATTATATGAATTAGGAGACATGAGAATGGAATAACAAACATTTGCATTAACATAGTCAATATCTAATACAATAAAACCATCCAGAAAATAACCACAACCATAGTAATTTGTATCCAAAAACAAATCCACACCTCTATTATGGAAGTTAATATTAAAACCTAACTTGACCAACACTAAAACAGACACTAAATTCCGACGAATCTCCGAAGCATACAATACATCATATAGGAACAAAGTGCGTCCACCACGCATGTTTAGTTGGCAGGTGCCAATTCCTTTTACTTCAGCTCGGAGTTGTTTCCCACATAAATCCACTTAGTTCCAGGTTGGTACTGTCGGAATCCCACGAAGAATCCTCTATCCTTCGCTACATGGTCTGTCGCTCCTGAATCTACAGTCCACAAAGGATTAGACTTAGTTAAGAATACAGAACTCAACACATAAGCAAAGTTCTGAAAAGTACAAGGGGTGTATACCTTCTTTGGCTCACGACAGTCGCGAACATAGTGACCCTTCTTGTCACAATTGTAACATTTTACCCTTGTAAGCTTCTTCATTCGAGGACGCTTTCCTCTTTCATGTTGGTTAAGTTTAGGTTTCTTCCCTGAAGGACCTGCTTCCTTGCCTTTCCCTTTATCAAACCAGTTAGGACGTTTGCGCTTGGAGCTCGAAGCTCCATGTGAGCTAAAACTAGCATGATAGATTTCAGCTTCCGGCTTAGCCGCCAAGAGGCGGTCCTCTTCCAGCTCAAGATGACGCACTGCATCCTCAAAGGTTTTGATATTATCATTATGGGTCAGGTGCACCTTCATATGCTCCCAACTCTGAGGCAAGGAACGAATCATTGCTTGCACTTGATGTTCATCAGTCAAGGCATGGCCATCATCTTTCAGCTCATTAATCATGTTTGACATCTTTCTAAGATGTTGCTTCATGGTCTGACCACGAGACTTCTTATAAGAGTCAAACCTAATAGTGAGCTGCCTCAGTCAAGTCACCGAAGTATGATCAAATCTTGCTGCCAATGCTTCCCACATTTCCTTGGCATTTTCAAAACGCCTAAACTCTCGCATGACATCATTTTTCATGCTGCTCAGCAACGTAATGCGAGCAAGAGAGTTCTTTCTATTCCATGCAGCAAATGCTTCCTTATCTCTCTTGTGCTGTGCAGTGTTTCCTTCTTCAGGTTCTACCATGGTCAGGTTAAGAACTTCTAGTGCCTCTTGTTCTTCCAGCACATATTGGATTTTCATGTGCCATATTTCATAGTTATCGCCATTGAGCTTTTCACCTTTATTCAGCTCGGCAACTATGCTCTTTGTGGCTGAAACCATTGATATGAACACATCAGACATATATGCATGAATTATTTATGCATCTATTTTGCATAGACTCATCATATTAATGAATAATTTCAAGTAAGGTTTCAAAATCAAAAGGTCACTATGTTTCCAATCATCCTCCAAAAATTCTAACTTAAAACTATCATTAATATAATTGTCTTATGCAAAATAAATTCTATGAAGTTACAAAAACTTCTATGAACTACCCACAGCAGTCAACAATAACAGAAAGCAAATAATATTTGACATCCAATAGAATAATAATGCTTTCACATAATACAGCTAACATATCAATTGCCACACCAACAATAACTAGGTAGAAAAACATTACATAAGATGTACACAAAGCATACTAAACAAAGACCAGCTAATACGTCTAACACCAAGTCAGTACATGAACTGGAAAATATTCTCTTTTGTTCAATTTCTTGATCTTTTCCCTTGTAACAATCCAGTAATAATCATCTATAAAATCCATCACAATTTTCCTATATAAAGCGGCTTTGTGACATCCCATATGCGATTCAACACTCCTTGCATTCTGGTGGAAGGGTGTTCATGAAAAATCGCACAATCTCAAACTGTGGCATAGGACGACCATTCCATATGACCTTTTGAATTTTCCCGTTGACTTCAAGAATGTGATCAATTAAGTCACCACTCTTCCATCAATGATCAGTCAGCTCAACTATCAACTTAGAAAGCCTTTCCATTTGTTCATCGGTAATTGCGCGAATAGGTGTGCGCAACCTAAGGGGAGGCATTGTTCCTGCAACAAATGCAAAACAAATAAGGCTTGGAATAAGCCGAACCATTATAAACCTTGTGTTCAATTTTCTCTTCCATATTCTTTACTTTACTTTGATCGTATTTTATTAATCAAAAGAGAAATTCCTTTCTATCGTTTGCCTAGAATCGCTTCCGTATCTCAAGAAATTGTTTGTGCACCTATTCACCCCCCTCTAGGTGCTTATACTAGCTATCTCAATTGGTATCAGAGCTTGTGTACTCACTTTGTTTGAAGTGTTTTACTTCAGAGTTAAAGATCCATGGCTAGTATGTTGACTCCAGGGTTGGTAGAAGGGCAAAGCAATACCAGACCGCCTTACTTTGATGGAAAGGATTACAACATATGGAAAAACAAGATGAAAGCGTTCCTAAGATCAAAGGATCCTCTGGAATGGGACGTTGTAGAAAAAGGAATCATTCCTAAAGCTGCATCTGTCTCGAAAGAGGAAGAGATGATGTTGAGTCTAGCGAAATGACTCAGGAAGAGATAATCAAGAGATAAGCTCTTGATGCAAAAGCAATTTATTCTTTATATTGTGCTTTATCTCCTACTGAATATAACAGAATATCTTCTTGTGTTACAGCTAAAGAAGCCTGGGATAGATTACATATTACCTATGAAGGAACCAATCGAGTGAAAGAGACTAGAATCAACATTCTCTTCGGTCAATATGAAGCCTTCAAAATGAAATCAGGAGAATCTATAACCGATATGTTTAGTCGTTTTTACGAAATCGTGAATGGTCTTGAAAATCAAGGTCAACCAATTTCTGATCCCATGAAGGTAAACAAGCTACGTGTGGACTCTCCAAGGATTGGAATCACATAAAAACCTCAATAGGAGAGACCCAAAGAATCATGCCACTATCTGTTGATGAGTTGGTTGGGACTCTTCAGTCTTATGAAGTGGAACGAATCAATGAAGACGAAGACCCTAAAGGTAAGAAATCCATTGCATTAAAATCTAATGATGATTCTGATGTTACAGATTCTAAAGACAATATGAATGATGAGGAACTTGCTCTCATGATAAGAAGATTCAGAAAGCTAAACAGAAAAGGAAGAAGATGCAATCCAAAGAAACAAAGTTTTCAAAAGCAAAGACTAAGTCTGTTGAGGATGATGAATCAAACAAAGATGTAGTCTCGCTTTAAATGTAAGAAAAAGGGACACATCGTACCCAACTGTCCTCTTCGAGGAAGAAGAAAGGAAAAACTGAAAAGTATCGAAAAGCTCTAAAAGCTGAAACCGGGAGTGATACGAGTGTGAAGAAAGTGATGATGATTATGCCAATATATGTCTCGATGGCACAATCGGATTCAGATTCAAATTCGAGACAGATTCAGATTCATAAAGCAAATTTGAGGTAAGTAACTTCAAAGTCCCTATTAAAGTTTCAAAATACATTGATGAATTGTGTTTTAGTCTTAAGACTTCTCTTAAAAGAATTTCCGAACTCAAGAAGAAAAATTCTGCTCTAAAACAACAGGAAAATATTTTGAAAGAAAAAGTGAAATGTTTAGACAAGAATGTTTCTTCTCTTAAAGAAAGTGAAGATAATCTTTTAAAAGAAAATGTATTCTTGAAAAGTGATATCTCAAATATTTCCAAAAGATTTTCTATAGGATCCGAGAAACTGGAAAAATTCTCTCGTTCAAAGACCTTATTTCAATAAATCTGGTTTGGGAATGACTGCTGAAACCATTCATTTAATTGATTTTCCTAAAGTGAAGGAAAGAATCAAATAAAGACCCACAAGAGATGCTTACAAAAATCATTTTAAAAGGATCTTTGTAAAACCAGTAAGTCGCAATGCTCTCGGATGCTGAAAGTGCAATAGTGCAGATCATTTTGAAAAAGAATGTCCTATGATTTGGAAACCTATTAAAAAGGTATGGGCAAAAACCGCATATCATACTAACACCAATGGACCCAAGAAAATATGGGTACCAAAGAAGGTTTGAGTTTCTTTTTTTAATGCAGGTCACTATCAAGAAAAAGGTAAAATGGTATCTGGATAGTGGATGCTCAAGACACATAACGAGACTCAAATTACTTTTTTTTTTTTTTTTTTTTTTTGGTAAAAGGTAAGAAATATATTAAGAAGAGCCAAATGTACAAAAAGATCTCGACACCAGTAACTTGCACTCCAAATGTAGTAACAAAAGAAGTGGAAGGGTGACGAGATGCAAAAGCCGCAGAGGCGGCACAACAACTACAACAACAAGGCCAAACTAAGCACGGCTAGCTCGACCGGCTATCAAACGAGACAAAAGCAAAGAGGAGGCCAGCGTCGGATCAAGGACCTACGGGTCCCCATTGAAAATAATCGGGTCTAGGCTCCAACTTCTCTCGCAGCCTTCTGTTTCTGAAATTGTCTTCGACGTTCCTCGAAGGTGATAGCCTTGTCTCGGACCACTTTGAAGAGGTGGTTCTTGATGGCCGGAATTGAGAGAGGCTGGTCTCTAAAGATGATGTCATTCCTATTTTTCCAAATGATGTGACACAACGCGCCAAAGGAAAAATGGGCTATGCACTTATAGAAATCTTTCCCCATCAAATAGGTAGTTGCCCATCTGAAATTCTCCCCCAACCTCTCGTTGCGCCGGGGTAAATTGCATCTGGACGCCCAAAAGAAAGCAACGCTAGCCGTGACACAACAAGTCAAAAAACAAGTGGTCAAGAGAGTCGGGCACATTCTTGCAAAACGCACAAAAGCATTCCCAATTATACCATAGGCCGAAGGAGGTCCCGGGTTGGAAGCCTACGCTTGGCCATGAGCCAAAGATTGAGTTGATATCGAGGCACTATGGCATTGTCCCATACGAAGGAGTACCAGTGGACCTACGTCCTCTTCTTCCTGATGAAGTTCCACGCCGATGCCATAGTGAATTGGCCCGAAGAGCTTTCTCGCCAACAGCAACGATCCGGGTCATTCGTCAGGATCGGAAGAGGTTGCCCCCACGATTGAAGCACCAACCTGAGAGCTTGGCCATCATCTGAGAAGAGGTCAGCAACACAAGCTTGTCTAGAGAGCCCCGAGCTATAGATAAGAGAATCTCGAGAAGAACAGGTTCAAGGGCCCTCTAGGGTGCTAGTTGTCAAACCACAGAGAGGTTATTTGGCCATCGCCAATTTTCCAAAAGAGAAGGCCATCCTGAAATTCCTTCTTAGGGTCAACAAGCTCTTCCAGCCCAGGATCCGATGTTGGCTTCCTAGCAACCCAAAAATTCTTGTTTTTTAAGAACGTGGAGTGGACCCATCTACACCATAGCGCTTCCTTGTCGAAAAACAAGATCCAAATATGCTTTAGCATGGAAGCTTTATTGCAATCTTGGAGCCTCCTAACACCTAGCCCTCATTCATCCTTTGGAAGGCAAACTTCATCCCAGGCTACCTTAGCACCACCCCTGCCTAGGTTCGGACCTTTCCATAGGAATTGTCTAAATATTTTCTCTATCTGTTCCATCACAGCTGTAAGTAAAACAAAGACACTAGCCCAGTAGGCTTGTATAGCATGAAGAACTGACCTGATAAGCTGAAGCCGACCAGCAATAGAGAGGAATCGGTGGGTCTAAGACTGAACCCTTGCAGTGATGCGATTGACCAGGGTACAACAGTCTGCTTTATTGATCCTTGAAGTGATAATGGGAACCCCTGTGTACCGAATCGGCAGGCTTCCTTCTCGAAAGCCCAACTCCAATAGAATATTATTCCTTAGGGAGGGATTGCCACCCGCCAAGAAAATTTCACTCTTGCACGAGTTAGGACAAAGGCCACTCCAAGAGGAAAATATATTTAGAGCTTCCTTAAGGAGAGTCGCCGTAGGAAGGTGCGCCTCACAAAAAGGAAGACATCATCTGCAAAAAGAGATGTGAAAGACCCACCGCCTTACACCTCCGGAAAGAACTTGAAATCAAGCCTCGAGGAGTGCTTAAGAATGATCCCCGAGAGCACTTCCATGACCATAGTGAAAAGGTAAGGAGAGATGGGATCACCTTGGCGAAGACCTCGACCGCTCGCAAAAACCCGTGGAGCTCTCCATTCAAAGCAATTGAGAATTTAGGAGTGCGAACACACGTCATAATTAGACTAGTGACAGAGTGAGGGAAGCCAAAGGCCAGCATCACATTCTCAAGGAAGCCCCAATCCACGGTATCATAGACTTTCCTGAAGTCCACCTTTATCGCACATTTAGGTAGATAAGGCTCAAGGTGGAAGCTAGAGAATAGTTCCTGAGCCAGCAATATATTGTCCATAATTCGTCTACCTTTTATAAAAGCAGTCTGAAAAGGGCCTATCGTGTTCTTCAAAGTTAGGGCCACCCGATTAGCTAGCACCTTTGTAATACACTTGTAGATAGTGTTGCAGCAGGCGATAGGCCTATAATCCTCCACAGAAGTGGCGTTGAGCACTTTCGGAACCATTACCAAGATGGTATTGTTAACCTCCCTCAAGAGTTTTCCGGAGTTGAAGAAATCCAACACTGCAGTCGTTACTAAAGGACCAACCGTGTCCCGCTTTTCTTTGAAAAACTCCGCCGTGAAGCCATCCGACCCGAGCCTTTCCCTTAGGCAAAGAGAAGATAGTGTTCCGGATCTCCATCTCTCAGAATCGGTTGAGCAAGAAGTGCAGCTCGATCAACCGAAAGTGGATGTTGAATAACCTCCCTCAAGTCCTCTAACGAAGGTCTAATAATCTCCCCTTGCGGCATCAAGAGGTCCTCAAAGAACTCTACAAACCTTCGTTGCACCAGCCGTGGCTCCGTCACTATGTTCCCCGAGGAGTCGAGGACGGAGAGGACTCTGTTCCTCAACTGTCTTTTGTTGACATATTGATGGAAGAATTTGGTATTTCGGTCTCCCTCCCTGAGCCATCTGACCCTGGACTTTTGCCTGAAGAAGGACTCCTCCGAGGAGCGCAACTCTGCAAAGATACACCTTTGGCTTTTCTCCACCTCAGCAAGGTTAGCAGAGAAGGGATTTAGCTGTAATTCTGCTTGAGTGGCCTCCATCATCTTCCGCGCATCAAGAGTTCTAGCAGATATATTAGAGAAGGAATCTCTGTTGAGCTGCTTGAGCCGATATTTGAGAGCCTTGAGTTTAGAGACAAGCTTATACATAGGGACACCACTCCCCGGCGCATCCCACACTTGTGAGACAATTTCATTGAACTCCGGGTACTTCATCCAGAAGTCGAAGAACTTGAAGGGCTTCCTTCGATGAGTCGGATTAAGTACCTTCACCACCATAGGCGAGTGGTCCGAGATTCCAGGAGCAAGGAAGGAGGCTTCTGAGTAAGATAGATCCAAGCTCCACTTGGCATTCACTAGAACCCTGTCAATCTTCCTTGCTTTCCTAGAATGCCCTGAAGACGTAGTCCAAGTGTATCTAAAACCAACGAACCTCAAGTCTTCCAGCTCAGCTTGCTCCAAGCACTGTCCAAACTCATTAAACAAGGGAGCCAATCTTCGGAGCCACCGACCTGGTCCGATGGAACCTTAATAGCATTGAAGTCCCCCAAGACAAGCCAAGGAGTGTCTCGGAGATGGGTGCTTTTCATGATGATGTCTTCCCACAGCGGTCTCCTCAAAAAAAGAGTGATCTCCATAAATAAAAGAAACACAGCAAGCCACCCCGAGTCTAGGCTCTCAAGGTTCCCATGAATTGCCTGCTTGGTAAGAGAGAAGGCTTCAAACTTGACTCTCACGGGGTCCCATCCGACCCAAATTCTACCCCCGGGGAAAAAGTCATAGTTTGCGTCCCAACACCAACCTCTCAATAGAGCTTCGGATATGGAGTTAAAGCGATCCTGTGGCACCTTAGTTTCCACCAAACCAACACAGCACAAGTGGTTCGAAGTAATAAAACTACGAATCTCCACTTGCCTAGTCGAATCAACCATACCTCTAATATTCCAGCATCCTATATACATATGTACAAAAGAGGAAACGAGGAAGGGTTACCTCCTTTTCGGTGGCTTGCGACGGCTCGGAGTGGGAGCCGTTCGAGCCGATGGAGAAGGTGGGTCTAGGGGAAGCACCAGGGGCTTGTCGTGGGTATTCTCCTCCCCCTCGTTTCTCGTTGGAGGAGCCTTCGGCGATAGACTGGAGGGCCTTCGGCGATTGACAAGGCGAGAGAAGATCATCATCGAGCTAAGGTGGTTGACAAACTCATTCAACTCCGCTCCACTCCCCAGGCCCGCATCTGGATGGCTAATGGGATCTTCCTCCATTGTCGAGGTGTGGTCATCCACCCTGATTAGTGCTTGAAGCCCACTCTGAGCCCTCCGAGTAGAGGTTGATGGCAAGCTTTTAAGAGCTGCTGCTGTCTGCTTGAGATATGGTTCCTCTTCTCCAGAGCTGGCCGGATGGTCTAAATATGTCTCCTTGGGGCGGGGGGAGATTTGTTCTTCTTCCCCTTGACTTGTTTCCATCCAAATTCAGCCTCATTCAGATCTACCACCAGCATCGGTGAAGTCTCAGAGGGGCGAGCCTCCACTGATGGGGGGGGATGGGCTGAACTTGCTTCCGGCCTTGCACCGCCTTCCGACCGATCAAAGAGGCTGCACAATTGTGCCCAAAGGAGCCACACTTCAAGCATTCCGCTGGCTTCCACTCATACTCGATGGCAATCGACCGAACAACTCCGTTTAGTCTTACCTTGGTCAAGTAGAACCTCGGCTTGTTTACTTGAAGCTCCACACAAACTCTTGCAAAAGAGATCCTTTGAGATTGCTCCGTGCGTTGATCAACAAATAACGGCTTGCCAATGGTGCTCGCGATGGCGCTAATTGCCGGGGCTGTCCATAGGTCAAGAGGTAGGTTCTTCAAGCGAATCCACACTGGCACCGTGGTTTGCTTCTCCCTCTTCAACTCTAGGAGCGGCTTCCATTGTTGCAAAACAAGTGCAACCCTTGCAACCGTTATATGACCTTCTTCCAAAATCTTCCTTCGGAACTCGGGGTCAGGGATGCGGAAGAAAAAGAAACCCTGGTCATCGGCGAAAACCTCAACAAGCTTCGGTCCCCAACATAGCTTGAGCGAGTTCTCCGTGAGCTGGAACGGCAAACTCTTTCCTACATAATACCCAACCAGACACTCATGCCATTTGGGATCCACTGCATCTAACACTTCTTCAGAAGATCCACCACGGGGATATCATCCTCAAACGAGGGAGGAACAAAGGTAAGGTCATACCCTTTCGCTGCAAGTTTCGCAACATTTGCCCACGTCCGGACAGCCGAGGCGTCTGGTTTTCTCACTTGCTTTTGTGAGGCTTGGGGCCGTTTGGAAGCCGACCTCGCTCTACTTCGTCCTCTCGAGCGCCTATCCCGGCCTACATCTTTGGGACCACGGTTTGAGGTCTCTGCTAGTGCAGGAGCCTTGCCCGTGAGCATGGAGGCCCAGGCCTCCTTGTCTCGATTGAGGGGGCTAGAAGTCCTCTCCGATTCATCTCTCAATTGTGCCGTATTACTCGGCTCACCACCCACAGCCATTGGAACAGCCATAACATTACCCAGCCAGCTAAACCCAGACCTCTACACAGCAGCCATCTAGAGAGCGAGAGACTAACCGGTCGGACGCCTCACACCTCTCGAGTTGGCCGGAAGCAGTAAGGAAGGGGCAGGGTGGATGGACCAACAGTTCGTTCAAGAGCAAGGCACCTTTCCTGACGCCCTCCTCCCGCTGCTAGCAGGCCCGAGACGCACCAGCACTGCTCCTCAAGGGCCGAGCAACGCAGCAGCGGTGCGGGCGCGGCACGGAGGTCGGGACAGGGGAGCACCAGCAATCGTTCGGAGCATAGCCGAGGAAGGCTTACCCGAGGGTGCTTTGGGACGCCCGCGAACCTCTCGCTGCGGGCAGAGCCGCACCAGCACCGCACCTCAAGGGGCCGAGCAGCGGCAGCAGCGGGGGCGATTCTCGTGGAGAGGCAGCTCAGATCTCGCCGCAGAGATGAAGAGACTCGAATCCGTTCGGTGAGGAGCAAGGGCCTTCCCAGAGGAGCTGAACCCCCAATTTTCACGCCAATCGGAGGTCTGGATCGGCCGGATCGAGCAGATGAAGCCGGCGAGATTCAGTTCAAAACCCTAGAGGAAGAGAGGCAATGAACAGTACCCGTGCGTGCATTTTGGCTCTTTCTTCCAAGACTCAAATTACTTCATAAAGCTTGTTCGAATAAATGGTGGAAAAGTCTCTTTTGGAGGAAACAGTAAAGGAAAAATTGTGGGATTTGGAACTGTAAAGATTGGAAATCTCACAATCAGCAATGTTTCCTTAGTGAAAAGGCTTAATTACAATTTTCTCAGTATTAGTCAACTATGTGATACTGGTTTCAAAATCAACTTTCAAGAGGGAATATGTTCAGGAATTAATAAAGATTCTACTCAGTCATTCATGGGTCGGAGACATGGAAATATTTACCTCTTGGATGTGAAACCGATGAATCACAATGTCTAATCTCAATCTAAGACGAAGCAAACTTATGGCAATGCAAAGCTTGGGCACGTCAATATGAAACAAATAGCCAAAATCTCAGCAAAGAAGCTTGTTCGTGGTCTACCCAATTTATCATACCAAAAGTCTTATCTATATACACCATGTATATTGGGAAAACATGTAAGAAATTCCTTTAAACCAATAAATCAAGTTTTCACTAACCGTGTACTACAGCTTCTGCATATGGATCTTTTTGGACCAACCAGAACACAAAGCATTGGAGGTAAGAAATACTGCCTAGTAATTGTGGATGATTACTCATGATTTACTTGGGTATATTTCTTAGCAGATAAGTTTGAAAATTTCTCTTACTTTGAAAAGTTTGCTAAAAAGGTTCAAAATGAAAAAGGGTATGTTATCTCGAGTATAAGAACAGATCATGGAGGTGAATTTGAAAATCATGATTTTACAAAATTCTGTGATGAATCTGGTTTTCAGCATGTATTCTCCTCTCCATATACTCCGAGCAAAACGGAGTTGTGGAAAGGAAGAATAGATCTCTTCAATAAATGGCTAGAACTCTTTTAATAGAAAGCAATATCTTTTCACGTTTTTGGGCTGAAGCAGTTTCTACAAAGCATGTTATATTATTAATAGAGTTTTTTCTAAGACCTATTCTCGAAAAACCCCTTATGAACTATTCAAAGAAAAGAAGCCTATTGTTTCATATTTTCATGTATTCGGATGCAAATGTTTTATACTGAAAAATGCAAATGATCGAGTTGGTAAGTTTGAAGAAAAGTCAGAAAGTCGGATGAAGGCATCTTCCTTGGATATTCAACCACAAGCAAAGCGTATAGAGTCTACAACAAGAAGACTCAAACAAAGTGGAAGAATCAATGAATGTTAAATTCCAAGATTCTATGCAAAATGAATCCATTCGAGACTCATCTTGAAGAATTTGAACCTCGCTCCCGACTCTACAAAGTCTAAATCTCGGAAATAGCTCGACTTTGAAGGACCAGACATCAAGTGACCGTTGAAGATTCAAGTGAAGGAAGTGACCAACAATCGACAAATTAACGAGCAACGGAAACATAAGTCCAAATCATCCCAAAGATCTTATTATTGGCGACATCAATGAAGGAATTCGCACAAGATCCAAAAGATGCGAAGAGTCTAGTGATGTGGCTCTTATTTCTGAAATAGAACCCAAAAGCATAGAAGAAGCTTTATCTTATGAAAGCTGGATTGAAGCTATGCAAGAAGAGCTCAGACAATTCAATATTAATGATGTCTGGGAATTGACTCCTAAACCGAAAGGTAAGTCTGTTATTAGAGCTAAATGGGTTTTCAGGAACAAGATGAACGAGAAAGGAAAATTCATAAGAAACAAGGCAAGACTCGTGGCCAAGGGATACACACAAGAAGAAGGGATAGACTATGATGAGACTTACGCACCAATAGCAAGACGCAGACTTAGCCGAATGCGAGTTGATAGAAAGAGCACCTCGTAAAATTTTTGTCAACTACTTGGAGGCAAAGAGTGTCTTGGTTTTCAAGGAAGCAAAGTACGGTAGCTCTCTCTACAGCCAAGCAGAATATGTAGCTCTCGAAAGTTGTTGTTCACAAATTCTGTGGATAAAACAACAGCTAAGAGACTTTGGAATTGAAGATTCATGCACGGAGATTAAATGTGACAACACCAGCGCAATCAATCTCACCAAAATCCAATTCTTCACTCAAGAGCAAAGCATATAGAGATTCTACATCACTTCATTAGAGATCATGTTCAAAATGGAGAAATTACGATTCAGTTTGTTGACTCAAAGAACCAACTCGGCGGATATATTTACAAAGCATTTGGAGAAAAATCAATTTGAAATTATCCGTTCCAGACTCAACATTTTGAGGTTTGAAGAAGTTAAAGTCTAGACTTTGACTGCAAGACTTTGACTGTAAGTTATTCTCTCTCTAATCTCATCTTGAAAAGGTACGTTCATCAACTGTGTTTGATTATTGTTATCTCAACCGATATCCTTAATTGACAAGATTATTGCAACGTTTCCTTTTGAAAAAGGAGTTATTTTGAGATGACCATTTTTCGAAAAAGGCAGTTATTTTTTAAAAGGCATCTTTTCACCTTCCATTACGACGTTTGATATCTCCTCCTTTCAACTGTCTTACATACAGTTGGTTTCTCTTCGCTTAACTCCAAAACCCTAAAAAGCACCAATCTTCTATTCCTATTTTCCTCTCTTATTTAATCTTCGAAAAAGTTGTCATCTTTCTTGGGAAAGTCAAGTAAGGAATCTTTCAAAGACTAAGAAAGATGTCGTCTTCAAGAAAGTCTTCGAGGATCGCAAGCAGGGGACCACGGCGAATGAGTGAGGGGCCTACGCACTTCGATCTCACTGAAGAAGAAGTGTCTCCAAATCAGCAGCAAAGCCCACAACATTCTCAGCAGCGTCATTCTCCTCCATCTAGTCCTCAAGATGTTGATCATCAACAAAAGGAAGAAATCATTGAAGATGCAGATCCTGTAAGAGTTCAAAGGCCCTATTTTATTTATAAGTTGTATCGTGCTTTAAAAGGGACTGGTACTCCATTGAACTATGTGGATGATTTTCTTAAGGACAAAGGATATGGAAATGAATATATCTTTTTTGCGAAAAATGGAAAGTTTGGGAATTGCTCGTAAAGGGGTGGCAGAAGAAACCCTTGCGAATATCCCAAGTGATCCTCGTGATTGGGGATTTAATCCGGTAGATGGGAATGATGATGACAAATTATACATCCAATTTCAACCGAGAATGGGAGTTGCGGCGAAAAATCAAGGAAAAATGGGAGAGTTGTTTAGATCGAAGGACCATAAGGATCTATACTCAAATCTGCTGAAGCGTGGGGTGATAAACCCTAGGAGTGTAGATTTTGACTTTCTGGATGCTATGAATGTGAACTTGAGAGGAAAGTTTGGTCATCTTCAACTTGAAAAATTCCGCTCGACACCACGAGGCCTATCCTCAATTAACTGCATATTTCTATTCAAATCTTAGTTTCTTGGATGCGAATAGATTCTCTTTCAGTGTCAAAGATCAAGACTTTGTAGTGGATATGGATATGCTAGCAGATGTGTTAGGAGTTGAGAGAGGAAGATATCAACGGATCAAAGTTTCTATTGCTCGTACTACATTGGAGCTTGTTAAGGACAGGAGAACAGAGGAAAAGATTTCCTACTCAAGGATGAGTGCATTCAACATCTTGCTGCACAAGATTGTAATCAATTGCCTCAGACCGAAATCAACCTCCAAGACTAATGTTTCAAGTTCAGAGGCAAAGCCGATGTATGCCATCATCACTGGGAAAAGGTTTTCACTTCCTCACACCGTTATGTTCCACATGTATAGAGCAGGCTGAAGGACGATGTCAACTTCCTTATCCAGTCTTGTGACGAAGTTATTCGGACATCTGAACATTCAGCCTCCGCAAATTCTTTGTGCTCGATCGTGCGATCATATGGTGGTAGGACTGAAAATGGTGACTAAGATGCGTCTCGAAGGAACTAAGCAAGGCATTGGAGAAATTCAAGGAGAAGACTCCGACCAAATCTCATCAAATCTCTTCGCAAGAAAAGAAAAGGGAAGGAGCCCATGGATGCTCCATCCAAGAGAAGAAGAGCTCTCATCGTTGAGGATGAAGATGATGAGGAAAACATCACTATTTCTGCAATGGCATTGAAGATTCTGAGTCGTTCTGTTCCAGAGAAAGACTCAAAACAGCGAACAGAAGAAAGAGAAGAGAAAGAAGCAGAGGAAAAAGAAATGGAGGAAAGAGAAGAAGAAGAAGAAAGAGATGCTGAGAAAGAGAGAGTTGAAAAGAAGAAGAAGAGAAAAGAGATCAAGAAGAAGGAGAACATGAGGAGCCTCTCCACCCGAAGGCATGAAAACAAGAGGGAGACCAAGAGAAAAGAGGAATGTCCTCAAATCTTGCAACCAAAGTGAGGGAGTCGCCGATCTCCGGCGGAGATCCAGAGGATATTTATGCCTCTCAATTTCTTGAGGAAGGTCATGATGTTTCATCGCCAAATCTGCGTGATTATGCTTATCTACCATCGTCTGCATTTACTCCATCAGATCGTGCCGACGCTAGTACGCAGACTGATAATTCAGCAGATTTTCGCAGAATTATGGATATTCTCTTGGAGATGCAAGGTCAGTTATATGCATTGGGATGCGATGTTCGAACTTGCACGAGAATGCGGAGTCAAGCTTCTTCGGGTTCATTGAATGATCGATACAAGCCCTTTCTCTTTAGATTCAGGCTAATGCTAAGGGTGAGGATGTTGCATAACTGAAGGAAGACTTGAAAAGGCTGGAAGGTATCATTCGCCGATGGGAGATTTCCAGCTTGTTCGTGTTCCTAAGCATTCTTGACTCCACTCCATTTTCATCTCAACCTTTTTTATGCTGACAAAAAGGGGGAGAGATGCGAGATTTGAAATCTTTGAACTTAAATTTGTCGAACTTTTGGCTTGCTTAGTTTATGGTTTGTTTTGACTTGACTTGTGTGTCTGGATGTTGACTAAATTTGGGATTTGGATTTGAC
The DNA here is from genome assembly GCA_014182385.1 of Eucalyptus viminalis. Lineage (NCBI taxonomy): Eukaryota > Viridiplantae > Streptophyta > Magnoliopsida > Myrtales > Myrtaceae > Eucalyptus > Eucalyptus viminalis. The sequence continues at coordinate 4,825,336 of CM024527.1, forward strand.
TGCTTATTATTAACTACTATTGATATCTTATGGATGGCATTATTGCATACTAGACTAACTTATTTTCTGTGGTTGCAGATTCTAGTATTATTCATTTAGCCATTTATCTCTATAAGATATGCATATGTGTTTGAGAAATGTTTTGCAGGTCAAAGCTTTCCAAATCTGCATGAAAGTTTTGTCACCATCAAAAATGGGGAGATTGTTGGAGAAATCCTCTTGAAGTGTTTTGAAGTTGACAAAACGTTTCCATCGCCTAGTCCGAAGGCTTGCGGGGCTACGCTATTTAAAGTCCGAAGACCTCCTGATAGCCAAACTCAAGACTCAAAGTCTATCCTCATTGATAGTTTCTAATCCGTTAAAGAAAGGCTATCCAGAACTTGATGTTTCATTAAGGATGTGGCCTTATCGACTGGAGAAGATCTCTTGGCTGGATATGACATAACGGAATCCTTTATTTGATCATAATTGATTCGAAGATTAAGGATCCGATGATTGGCAAAGTATACTTTGAATGTTCTACTTATGGAAACCGAGATCCTGATTGTATGGGCGAACAGGATTGATGGGCTATCGACATGTTCCTTTAATAGCTCGAATGATCTTCCTAATTGATTCCGTCCAACGAGTAGATTGGAGGAATTCCTTTGGTAAGTGCCAACGGGTATGATGGCATGAAGGAGTATATAAGGAAGACGTTCCAGTTGTTCGAGTGTGTGCACGATAGAAGAATTCCAAAGTCTGAAGCTCCTTGTTCTTAGTCAATACATTTGTTGAGCGAAATCTTGTAAACAAAAGAGAGTCTATATTTGTGAGAAACCGGAAGTGCGGTAGAACATCTACACTATGGAATCAAGGAAAAGCTGTGCTGTAACTTCTCTTTTGTTCATAGTGAAATCCAGCCGGTGGGCTGTCAGTGCGGAAGAGTGGACATAGACTTGGAATAAGCCGAATCACTATAAATCTTGTGTTCAATTTTCTCTTCCCTATTCTTTACTTTACTTTGATCATATTTTATTAATCAAAAGAGAACTTCCTTTCTATCGTTTGCCTAGAATCGCTTCCGTATCTCGAGAAATTGTTTGTGCACCTATTCACCCCCCTCTAGGTGCTTATACTAGCTATCTCATCTTGCACGCATCCTCCTGCACAATCCTCGTCCCGATTCTAGCCGAAAATTTAAATCTCCAATCGATCCCTGAAAGCTCCGACCGGCGACGTTGGAAATGGGTTCATAACATTTCCTAATTAGACCCATTTATTTTAGGCTTTTTATTTTGTAACCCGAGTTAGATACCTCAAATTTGAGCGGACATTTTAATTGGCTGTGAATGGGTGTTAACTTCGTGATTTGGAATATTCGCTCAGAACGATATCTGGCAAGAAGTAGGAAAAGCGTGATCAATGAATATCTGCGGTGGAGAGGCCATTTCAGATCGCACCAGCATTTCCAGTGTTTCGTCCTCGAAATTATATGCCTATGTCAAACTGCTTTCAGCTGAAGTTTCCACTGCCGGTATCCGGGAACCGCCTAGAGCATCTAAAGAGGCTGCTGGCTCGAGTAGTTGAGAAAAGGCGGCAGTGACCGAAACCAGTGAGTCAAAACCTGAGAATCAAAGTAATTCCCGGAAAAAGAAATCTGGGAAGGTCGTGTCGATAGCCGAGGCAGCCAAAGGTTCCGTTGTGTTCCAGCAGGGCAGGCCCTGTTCGTGCCAAGCCCGCAGGCACAGGTTGGTCAGCAATTGCTTATCCTGTGGCAAGATTGTTTGCGAGCAGGAGGGAAAGGAGCCGTGTAACTTTTGCATTGCCACTTGTCCTGAAGGAAGGAAGCCAGTTTGCCGGTCTCAACCAAACTGCGCTGGTCCTCATTGAGGCTGAATATGCCGCAGAAGCTTATGTTAAGAGGACTTGTGGAATATTATCAGAACCCTGCAGCGCGTACTACGGTTATCGATGACCGAAGCGGCCATGCAAAATTGAGGTCAACAGCTTTTTATCAAAGGAGTTATGTTCGTCTTTAGGAATCTTCATGAGTTGAGAGATTTACTTCGTTACTTGCGGCCTTGTTTGAAATGTTCTCATCGTCACAGGAGGAGGAGCTCGTGAAAGAGAAGAAAGAGGTGATCGAGGAAACTGAGCAGGCCAAACAAAGCAAGGTGGTCGTGATCTTTGACTTGGATGGTCTCAAGGTGAGTGCATTCTTTCTTGGAAGTCTAATGAATATTTCTAATTCCACGTGACTTTAATGTCGCTGGCTTTTTGTCAAAAAATAAAGGAGGACAAGTGAGCATGTCTGATTTTGAGATGCATCCGCCATTCTTTTCCCGTTCCATTGCAGCCAAACATATTTTAAGAGTCCTTCAGATTGTAGTACTCTTGTTTTTAGAGATTTAGAATGACACTTTCACAATTTTTGTGACCTTTCGTCTATATGTTTAACACCCAGAATTGGTGAATGAGGAGTTCTGGTAGCAAGGTTAGAAATGTGTCTCAAGTCCACTGAAAATTAGCCATTCATACAGAAAGCAAAACCAGCGGTCGCCACTTTGCAATAATCAAAGTGAAAGCTTCCTACATGTTCCATTTTTTGCAGTGATCAAAGTGAAAGCTTCATAAGGCAGCTGGTATTTTTTTTTCCTTTTCCTCTCGTTTCTCTTTCATTTTTTCTTTCTCCTTCCCTTTCTTCTTCCTCTAGTCAATCCCCGGTCAGCAATTGGCCTGAAGTGAGGTTTGGTGAGGTCGACTCAACCTCGACGGCCTCTGGCAAGTCTCACCATGGTTGTATGAGGCCCAACCTTGCCAAATCCGACAAGGTCATGGCTCTCCAAGCCCTTGGCAAGGCTCGAACTCTCGCCGAGGGCCGCGAGGCAAGCCTCACTTTAGGCTTGCGGGTTGAGCCTCATCAATCGCTAGGTTGAAGGCTGCGACCTCCTAGCCTTTAGCTAGAGCATGAGTCTCCCTAGTCAAATGTGAGACTGCCTCACCAAAGCATAAATAAATAAATAAATAATTTAGAAAATATTAAAAAATTATTAACATCATATAGGTCGATTGACATCCGGTTCAGCAATATCTAATCAAAATTAATTGGAAATAATGAATTGACGCTAAGTCAAAAGATTTATAGATCAAAAAGGTTTATAATAAAATTTAAGATTTTTTTTTTATACTTTTTTTTATACACGGGTGAATGCATACACTTCCCATGTGCCGTCCTCGTCGTTTTAAAGCGTGCCAAAGTGACTTTAAAATATCATTTAACTACTTTTACGAGAATTACGAGAAAATAAGGGGCTCAAAGTCAATGTTGATGCGACGTGCTCGATCGGACGTGGGGGTGGGCGACACGCGCCCACGTGGTAATCGAGCACCTCGAGTGATCAGTACGCGCTGTGGGTGCGGAGGTTCTAGTTTCGTCCCCGACCGTACTGCCGACTTTGCAACATCCGTTCTCTCACTCGATCCGGGAACCGAATTGGGAAACGAAGGTGTCTATTCAAGGACACACCACATTCTCGCAAGTTTGTTAGCGACGCCATTGCCGTAGCCGAGCTCCATCGCTTTTGCTGCTATTGCGATGCTGTTGGTCTTGCCGGGACAGTGGCAGGAGAGGTGCCGTTGGGGATGTTCGGGACGAAGAATCGTATTGTCAATCATCTGCAGCGTTAGAGCAATTGACCTAGATGGGTAGCTTTTTTTGTGTTAGAGATGCAATTAAAAGATTTCTGTATATTTTTCTTGGTGGTCCCATTTGATTGTAATTGATATTTTGTTATCTTAAATATTCATCCTGTGATAAGCCTGTGGATGGATTTATATAACATTCACCAATTCGCTAGCTTCGACCACCATGGGCCCCACCGCGCCCGCGGGGGGATCGAGCGTGAGTTGGCCTTTGGAAGCTCAAGAGGAGCTCCATGTGCGTGAATGTACTCGACCGCGAAGAGCTTTTGCTTTCTGTGGAGTTCTCGATGGGGGAGAGAGATGTCTCGTGAGACGGTAACGTGGGAAGTGGAGATTGGCAGAACTCCTCGCAGCGACGTGGCAGGAGCTGCTCAAGGGGGAAGATGCCTCGAAGAATTATGGGTCTTGAGTTGGCCCCAGTGTGATCGTCACCGCAAAAAATTCTGCTTTTACCCTAAAGAGGGTGATATAATAATCATTCACCAAATTGATACGTGAGTCGCTGAGCCAGATTGCTTAAATCTGGAGAACATCTTTAGGATTGAGTACAAATAAAAGCCCAAAAAAATAAATAAATAAACTAAGATTTACATGGATTTGAGATTGACACTGTTTCACTCGTAAGATAATCGAGAAATCCGTGTTTACCGCGTTCCTTGTATTTCCAAAGTCTCAAGAATATGCCATTTTTCACAAATATTGATTTTCTAACTTCCCAATCTTTCTTCTTAAATGCGAGAGAAATTCCTTAAGGAGTAAATAATATAAGGATAGTCACTTAATTATTTTTTTCAATCTCCTGACAAATATCCTCGTATGCGCATAAAAAGGTCACGTCTATGTATGTATGAGCAAATAGGCTTCATCAAAGGGCGGTGTGACATGAATCCCAACATTACTTTTAGTGGAATGCGGTCTTTCAAAACGAAGCGACAACGCATCCGCCGTCCTTTCAACCGGGTGGGGGGCCCGCCCCCCACGCTCAAAAACCACAGCTCCCGCCCCATTAAATGCCTCCCCCGCGATCTCCTCCACCTCGCGGGACCGTCCGATCTGACCCGGGCCAATTACCCCGACGCATCCCGGTCGTTTCAGCGTCACCCGTGAGAATCGAAAATTAATAAATAAATAAATCAATCAAAAATGGCCGTCGTCTCATCATCTCCTGCAACAGCTAATCCCTCTTTATTTCCTCTGCTCTCTCTCCGCCATGAAAACGAGCTCGAAACCTCCATCGAAGCACCTCTGAAAACCCGTCGAGTTGCATAATTACTCGGTTAATTATTTGAGGCCAACTCTGTTGTCTCATTTGCAACCGAAAAAGTTAAATGAGTTTCAAGATCGTACGCCAATGCATGATCTGAAGTAAGGTTAAAGAGACAAAATTTGCATAACCTCGAATTTTTAATGACGTGTGAAGTGCAAAATATTTTAATATTTAGAGAGTACACGACGGGTGAGACAGAAACCCTCAGCATATGGAGTATTTGCCGAGGTAATATGCTAACAAAAGAAACCTCCCAAAGTGATGCCCGGATGTATGGATAGAGGCCACGGTCACCACCCAGAATCTGGGAAAATTGAACAAGACGACGGACGACCGTGAGAAGCAAACATTGTTTAATAATGTCAATACAATAGAAAGTGCCAAGCCACGCCAGAGAATTCTGCGGAGGCTCAAGTACCACATGGCTGCCCCCCGTGGTGCACACCACGCCGGGGCCGCCTTGTTCTTGACCAGCATGACTCGACCAGTCATCGCCACCGCAACCAGGTGGTGACAGCTCCAAGAAGTTGGTTATACTAAGGATCGACAGCTTCTCATCAACTTCATTGGTGAACACAAACCACTGCCACGATAATAGAAATACGAAACTAAGCAGGAACTTGTAACTTTTCTTACCAGAGTTGAGGGATGATGTCGAGCGAGCAGCTCAGGGTGCCTTCGAGGATCATCCGATCGCCGCTGCCCTCGCTGTTGGACTGACCTGCGAAGGTCAAGCACGTGCACGAGACGTCCACGTCGAGCACGGCCACCCACCACAGACCCAAGCGCAGCCTCCGCTTAGCTTTCGCCGCCACTTCAATGGTCACCTCCATGCCATTCACGCCCAAGTCAGTGATGATCGACAGCGTTGTCTGGGCCTTGGCTTGGAGTGAGGTCCTGCAGCCGGGCGCCTGAGTGGAGTTGGACACGAGGGGGGGACGAGAGAGAGCAAGTTGGCCATCAAAACTCGAGAGGAGCTTCATGTGAGCATACTCGACTGTGATGAGATTACTGTAGGAGATGGAGATGTTGAGGGACCAAAGGGAAGAGCCCGGGTTGAGCCCAAGCTCCAGCGGCGTTTCAGCGGGTATTGCCAGGAAGATGAGCATGAGGAGGCCGAGAATAGTGGGCCCGGCAAATGTGATACAGCGGATGATGATCAGCTTGTACCAGTCAGACCGCGGCAGCCCCGGTGATGCTGGATTATTTTCCGGGGGGTGGGGCAGCGGGGAGGTCTGTCATTCGGGGGTTCTTTTTTCTCCCTGAAAAACTTTGTGTGTTAAGTTTTTGAGGAGGAGGGCGCGGAATTTATACGGGGCTGTCACATGGTGTGTTGTGTAGCAAAAATGGGGTGGGCGGATCTCAGTTGGAATTCTCGTGTTGAACGGGGGATGCGGTGGGCGAATCTCAGCGTTCTTTTTCTATAGGGGTTTTTCCGGGGGAGTGCTTTTGTTTCAGTAGGGGTTTCTCACGTGGAAGTATGGGCGGATCTCACTTGTAACTTACAAGTAGGTCGGGGCTCGTCGCTTTAGCTTAGCAATCGCATGTGTGGCTGTGCCATTCCGAAAACACGACAAAAGAATCTTGTCTAAACGCGCCATTCTTTGAAAATTCTTTTGTCAAACCGTCTTTGTTAAGTAAACGGATCGGCTGAACGATTTGGTACTTTGCGTGGACCCGGAAAGTCACAGTGAAGTCTTGTTGACTTTTTAGACCTAAAAACAAAAATTCTTGTTGATTTGAAATGATGGCCTGTCCTTGTTCACGCCCATAGTGGTGTATATGCTGGCCCTGCGGACTAACTGTTGTCTCGGGGACGGATCCCAAACTAAAGTTTCAACTTTTACCATTTATCCGGCTCTTTGGAATCAGTTGTGTTGTATCCTGTAGTGATGATGCCAACTACATTTTTCTCACAAATCTAACCATATAACTGCACGCGATTAGGGAAGGCTCTACATTCGTGAAAAAGAAATATAATGTCTACTTAAAAATAATTCTGAAACTCTATGTCATTGTGCATTTGAGTCAATTCCAATTAAATTCTTACCGGTGCTTTAATCACATGCTCTCGTATACAATGTATCTTTCAAATTTTTCCTCTACTCTTTTTTTTTTTTCTTTTGAGAATAATAATTTATTTTTAAATTACCTAACGAAAAAAAAAAAATTATTTTTAAATTATAAAAAAATTAATAAAAAAATAATTATAAATTGTTGCGGAGCTCATTTTTTAAAAATTTTATGATTCACAATAAATTCTCATTTTCACAGTATCTAAGAAATTGTTATGCTAACAAAGTTAAAAAAAAAAAAAAAAAACATGCAGTGTTCGTTTCTAGCGCAGCAAAATGTCCAGCCCCTTTTTCACTTCGCTTCTGGAGAGCGAGGCCGTGCCCCTTTCATCGCAGGGGCGATAAAAGGTAAGCAGTTGATTTGTCTGACACGAAACGAGGACAGTATCCATTTATGAACATTTTGAGGTTCGTCATCCTTCCGTTTTTTAACACTCAGAAAAAAACCTAGAAAAGAAAAGAGAAATCCCACCAAATGCTCAGTCCAATAAGACCAATTCGTCGACACCAGCATTTATCGAAAACCCTAGTCCTGTCATATACAAACATGCAGTCACATGCACTTGATGCGCAAATCACTTAAAAATTATATATAAAAAAATAATAAATCTATTATAATTATATCATTTCACTATTAAATCTTTTTTCGCAATTCAATTATAAATTTTTTACATTTGCATCAATTTAGTTTATTCAACTAATTTTTGACTAATCGGCGCTAATGTAATATTTTTAAATAATGTTTTGATAATATTTTGAATTTTTCTTTAATTTTTTTCCCTTCCCTTAGGGCCAATGAGGGTTGTTGGCCCACCCTCACCTGCATTGGGCAAGGGCGGCTCGAACAGCCCTTCACCCAAATTTGACTGAGTGAGGCAGCGAGGCGGTCATTGCAACACCCTCGTTAGCCCTAATAGAAGGGGAAAAATTAAAGAAAAGAAAAAAAGAAAATAAATTATAAAAATTCAAAAAATATTAAAATATTATTTAAAAAATGTCACGTCATCACCATCAGTGTTATGTTAATGTGAACTTGTTGTCAAATAGATCGAATTGATACAAATACAAAATATTTATATTTAAATTGATTAAAAATAAGTTTAAGATTGAATTGATATACTTTTAATAAATTTGACTTTTTTTTTTGGGTAATTCTTCCTACAAAGCACAGATACATAGGTGGTGAGCCCGAATGTCTTGAAAGAATTTACTTGAGGATGGTGTGACTGGACCGCTGTAATTCCAAATAACAAAATTTGACTGATGTTATTCAAATAACAAAATTTTCCACAAGGCCTAGTTCTCTCTCTCTCTCTCTCTCTTTCTCTCTCTCTCTCTCATTTTCCACAAGGCCTAGCTCTTTCTCTCTGTCTCCTCTTTAGCTACTTTTTTCCAATTCGAGAGTGACCTAACCTTTCCCAGGCTCTTCTTTTTAGGTAGCGATTCCAGACTCCTTCCAATTCCTTTTCCCAGGCTCCTCTTTATGTAGCGACACCGGACTTCTTCCAATCTTTAGGATCGTAATGGGAAAAGTCTCTGATGCTCTTTAGTTGTACAGGGTACTAACCAAAAATTCCTCAAGATTCGCAAACCTGCCTTTGAATGTTATTCCTTTTCTAACAACCGAAAGGACAAGATTTACACACTCGGGTAGCACAATTGATGAGCCCTGGACAGTGTACTGTTCAGACAAAGTGGTCCTTGTCTTGGCAATAGCCAAGGACACACCTATAGTTCCCCTCGAGCAGCAATGATTTTCAGAGACCGAAAACAACACCAGTGTTAGCGATGGTAGCACCTGAAGAAGCCGAGAATAATAGAGGGTAAGATAAATTTTAATAGCGGCCAATGATCAGTACCAGTCATTTGGTATCTAAAGACCGTGGCGGAATAATAGAGCCCCGGACGGCGTGCTGTCAGACTGCGGCAGCGATGCCAGATCGTCATTCGCACGGGGTGGGCAAGTGCGGGCCGGTCTCATTTGGAATTCTTGTGTTGAGTCTTCTTGTTTCTGTAGGTGTTTTTGTGTGAAGTCGGTGTTCCGAGTCAGGCAGGGCTCTCCTTTGTAGCTAGCAATCGTGTGTGTGGCTAGGCGATTCCGAAAACAACAGTCAAAAGGATCACATTTCTTTCCATGTCCAACCGTCTTTATTAAGTTAATGCTATGAATGAATAAATAAAATGGTACTTCATTCGCCAAAAGGGTGTAAACAAAATCTTGTTGATTATTAACTTCTAACTGTCCTTGTTGATGGCAGTCGTGTAATTGCTTGGTGTGCTTACATTTTCAAGGCCGGGTGTGTCCCCCAACCTAAAGTTTCAATTTTTACAATTTATCTCGGCTTTTTGAGAATTGGTTGTAATGTATTCTATAGTGATGATGCGGACTAAATTTTTCTCACAAATCACCATGGGACTGCAACATTCTCTCCAATTACGCTATCCGACTTCAGTTGCTTACAATAGCCATCAGCCAATGTGTAGAAAGTAAAAAATTGTCGGGAATGTACCCTCTGGTTATAGCATCATAAGCATCAGATACGGATCCCATCTTGCAAAGTCCATTAATAACTAAATTGTATGTTTATATGTCAGGGTAACAACCATTTTCAGACATCTCAGTCAATGTTTATGGTGTGAGGAGGAGGGCGCGGAATTTATACAGGGCTATCACATGGTGTGGTGTGTAGCAAGGATAGGAATCTTTTCGATACTGTTCAATGTTTATGGTGTTGTGCCTACGACAGAAATCTGTGCCGGGATATTTCATTTTTTATTTTTTATTTTTGCTAGGAACAGGGATATTTCAATTATTACAATGGCTTTCCATTCTGTCGGTAGCGCTGGCCTTTTCTTGAGGGATTTCGCTTAGCCAATCAACCGGCGCTTTCCGAGGGGATGATCAATGAATCGGCAGAAACCCACATATCATTTTGATAATTTTTCATTCCTAAAATTCTTAGTTTATTTTTAAAACCCATACATTTTAACCTTATTATTCCCAAATTTAAATTTTCTCTGTCTAAAAACTTAAGAGGAATGCTATATAGATTAAATGAACAGTGTGATCTCTTGGCAAGGTTTTTACGAAGTTTTTTTTTGCCTAGATTTTCATCCTTATCAAATTGTTAATTATTTTTGCCAATGTCTGGGCATTTGGAAAAGTGAATCAAAACTGTCCTTGATAATATTAAATCCAACGAGAAATAAAAAGTTAGATTCGCCACCGTCGTTATTTCGCTCCTTAATGTGATATGAATTAATTGAGATATCTTTTCGCTAAACCTTATGTTTTCTCAAACCCCAAAGAGAGAGACTCAAACCCGCGTGTAGAAAACCGACGCGAGAGAGAGTCTTCACTTTTGATCACAGACCAAAACAAATGCAGTACAGACAGAGACAGAAGGAGAGAGAAAGGGGGGTTCTTTTCTTCTTCTTTTTTTGCAGTCACGAGAGAGAGAGAGAGAGAGAGAGAGAGAGAGAGAGTTTCTTGTTTTTTTTTGCGTCATGCAAAAGAGAGAGAGGGTGGGTTCTGGTTTATTCGCAGTCACACCGCAAAAGAGTTCTTCTTTTTCGCAATCGCATCGCGAGAGAGAGGGAGAGAGAAAGAGAGAGGGGCTTCACTAATGACTAATGAAAGCAACCGGTGAATGACCACTTGAGCTAATCGTTCCATGTGCTTGCTCCACCTCACCCCAACTCCAGCCGCAGCAGCTTCTACGAAAAATTCCCAAACTTTTTTTTGACACAATTTTTTTTTAGGAAAAATGTGTTGCACGGATACAAGTATAAGATTGTTGGTATCATAGAGGTATAAAATTTAGATTTTTTATATTATAAAAAAAAAGTTTAGAATGTTTGACAACTTTTACCCTAAATAAAATGAACCATAAACACAATTTTAAGTTTAGATCCTTATTTGCGAGATGTTGAAAGACTTTATAGTTTCAAAAGTTTAAACTGTTTGATAGGTATACAAGACATTTGCATCTCATCATGATACAATGCATGACCAATCATTTTAGCTACGCACTATGCAGAGAGAGGATATATAAAGAGAAGACCATATGAGGTATGTATACGAGACATTTTAGCTACACACTATGTTGGTTAATTTATATTAGAATAAGCTTCAATGATACTTTTTTTGTGCTTAAGTTTTTTTTTTTTTTTTTGGTCGATTTCCATTCTTACTCACAAAGGATGTGAGAAAAAAAGGCCCTTTCTTAGTCTTAATTAAAAAAAAATCATATCAGCGTTTTCCGTTAGTCAAATTGGATAGAGTTAACGAAATGATCTAATTACACCAATTTAATAAGTTTTAGCACTTAATTACATTTTTTGTATATTTTATAACTTAGTTGCACTTTCATGATGAATTTTAAGACTTCTAGTACATAGGTTAAAAAGCTCTTCTTACTATCATGCACCTTTGTAATATTTTGAAATAATTAAAATTTTGAAATGCACCATTATTTTTAAAAAAATAAATATATAAATTAGTGTGTCAAAAAGTCTTCCTAAGTAATATTCTCTATTTTGTCAGAGCATTTGTTTTTTCCTACACGTCAAACCGAGGACATTTCCACCGGCATCCTTCAAAATCGTGAGTTCAACAAATGAAGCATGTGTTTTGGGACAGCTTTGGTTTCATGATACTTGCACCTAGACAAACAATATTGACTCCAAAAATTTTGACTTACTTGTGCGATATATAAGATTGGCATATCCTCCAAATTTTTTTCTACCATTCGCTTTCGAGAGAGGTTGAAAGCGATTGTATCATAACTCTAGGGATTACTAATGTGTTTTTTCCCCTAGAACTCTTGAATTAAGTGACCTAGCCAGGATAAGGTTTCTTGTAAAAGCAATGAGAAAATTTCGATTGGGTAGAGAATTGTAAATTGAGGATAAAAAACATGTCATGTTTTTGTTTTATTTCCCATTTTCAAAAGGAGGAGGACACGTGGTCACACCCCCACGTCAAATATCCTAGTTTGACTCCATGCTAGACCCCTACAAGAGATAATATGTCAGGTGCTTCTACATAACAGCCGTGCCTGGAAATTTCATTTGTCAGCCACGCAAAAAGAGAGGAAAGGCCGTGCTGTCTGACTGTTGCCTGACTTTTGTCAGCCGCACCAGGGTGATTTAATGTTTTCTAAAATGATTAAATAATTATAATTTTCCAATAGATATTTTCGGCTGGCTGGCCTTACCGATGATGATTCTGTTTTTATATTTTCCTTTTTTTTTCTATTCCCCAAAACATATTCAAAATAAAAATCTATTTTATAACGAAATTTCATTATTTTATTTTCAAGACAAAATTTTAGCTCAGAATTAAGTTTGGGAAAAAAAGTAAGAAATAGATATTTTTCACTTTTCTATTTTTGGAATTTTAACAGAAATGAAAACTTTTTGTAGCGTTCCATGGGAGAGAAATAAATTAAACACATATCTTTTACTCATAAACTTATTGAAAAAAAAAATAGAAAAATTATCTTCGGCAAAAAATTGTTAAGGGGAACTTATCATTCGCACGCCCAAATGACCATGTGTACGAAGTAGTTCTCAGTTCTCATGCTTCATAATGCCATGAGAATCAGGTTAGTCTCTAAAAAGCGGGGCCCACTTCATCCTCCCAAAAAGTAATCTTTCATTAGGTTCACCTTAAAATATGAATTTTGGACTTCGATCGGGATGAAATTTTGAAGTAAATGTCGATTCATCAAGCCAAACCATATATATTATGACGTTTAAATTTCGTGATTTACTTTCTCCTTTATGTTATTTTATATACTTCATCATTTCAAAACACTTAAAGCTTTTAAAATCTATAAATTGGCGCCTAATATAAATTTTGTTTTTATAGTTCTCCAAAACTCAAATAATATGAATATTGGCATACCCTCCAATTTCTCACGATTCTTGATTTACTTGTTGATGTCTTCCCCGCCGGGATCTGGTAAGTCAAATTATTGAATGGATGACCATGAATGGACAATAAGCACAGTGGCCTCATAGGAATTTTATCACGATCCTCGATTTATTTGTTCATGTCTCCCCCACTAGGACGTGGGAAATCAAATTAAAGCATTGTTTTTAGAACAAGAGGAACATTTATCACTCATTTTATGGGAGGCAAATCGATGAAAATGTGCCATGTGACTTATTTGAGATTGCGCCAAATTTCCGTTCATTCTATTGTGAACGAGCAAGGTGTTCCAGTCTTCTTTTTCTTTTTGTAACAACATGAGGTATCCAACCTTCGATTGGATCGATTAACATGAATATATGCATAGTGTCCCAACCGATAGCCGTGACCCTTGTGCAACGGGCAAAATTGCGCTCAATCGCATTCTCGAGGAGGCCATTCCAGGTTAGGTAGGACACGACTTGAACTTTTCTGAGCTGCGGTCCCCGATCTCTCGGACGCATGGAAACCCTGGCTCTGTTCGGGCTCATCTCTGCCTCTTCTCTAATGCACGTCCATCTCCTTCCTCTCCTCTCTATTTTCCTCTCTTTGGTTGGTGAAGGAATTTTTAAACCACATCAGTGCACGCCACACGCAAACCGGAGCGAGAATCGAGATTGAAAAGTAGTTGATTGACGCTGGACCTACTAGACAGGGAAAAAGGGGAAGGGGCAAATTAGGGTTTATAATTGACTTTCTCCACCCTTGCCCCCGAGGGTGAGGCTACCTCGCCCAGATCTGGTTGACACGAGCCTCACTAGGGCCTCACCAACTGTGAGTGAAGGCGAAGACCTCGTCCATGGGCGGTGGGGCCACCCTCGCCGGCCCTTGACGACTGGTTAGAGGATGAAGATGATAAAAAGGGGAAAAGAGAAAGAAAGAGAGAAATAAATAGAGAAAAATGAATCAATAAATAAATTGAAAAATTATTAAAAAATTTTGCCGGATGAACTACATTGGCACAGATTTAAAATGTTGAAGATTCAATTTACAAAATAAAAATGTTGGTACAATTGCAATAATTTTTTTTTTTTATAATTCTTCCAATTGATTAAACTCTCTTTGTGACAAAAAAAAATAATATCTCCAAATAATCTATTTGTCTGTAGAAATACCAATTTCACAATGAAATTCACTTGTGACATAAAAATTTATGAAGACTTCAATCATGAAGCTCCTGTTATTCATCTCGTGTTATCCATTTTGTCATCCGGCATTATGTGAAGATTGGATACTTCTGTCTGTCAGGTATCACCAATCCCAATGAGAGGGTTCAATTTGGAATGATAGATTTTATTTTTATTTTTTTTGGATCTGTAATATGAAAGAATTCATTTGCAATTAAATCAAGGAGAAATAAATTAAGGATTTGTTTGCTTCACCGTTTGTGTAATTCTTTTATCTGCACCAATTTGTTCAATTAATCATGTTATCTATCGGATGCAATGTATGCAGTAGTTTTGGTGATAACGATTACCCCATAAGCATTAATAATCTTAGGAATAAATATGATGAATGGCTTGCATAATCAAAATATTGCGATGCCAATATATAAACATCCATATATTAATTCGAAACAATGTATCTAGGAAGAGATGATAAGATTATGAATATTATTAAAATGCTAGATGACCATAAATTGGCAATAACACAACATGTCGCAAGAATGATAGAATATTTAAATATTAAATCATAAATTCATTTAACAACTTAGGTTTTGACTTATTTAAGTGCAAAATGTCATGTGTAATTCAGATGCACTTTTCGAAGCGTCAGATCAATTTTGGCGCACTTGGAAAAAAATTTAGTTCCTTTGAAAGGGCAAATTGTGAACAAACTTATGTATATGGGTACTTTGAAAAATGCGGGAAAAGTGCCAAAAAAAGTCCTAAACCTTTTGTTTTTGTGCCCCAAATTTTGCTAACTGAACGCCGATCGGCTGACGTAGATAATTTTTAATAATATTTTAATATTTTTGATTTTTAAATTTATTTTATTTTATTTTATTTTCTTTTTTTCTTCCTCCAACCGATCGCCAGACCTCAGCAACCGGCCAAAGGTGACGGCTGGCGAGGTTGAGGTCGACCTCGCCGGCCACCTCGCCAGTGGCCGCGAGGGTGGCCTTGCGCCGAGCGGGCGAGGCTCGACCTCTCCAAATTCGGCGAGGGCGAGCCTTGCCCGCCCGGAGCGTGCAGGCCGCCCTCGAGGCTGGGCGGTGAGGCTTGCCCTCGCCGGATCTGACGAGGGTCAAGCCTCGCCCATGGCCGGCGAGGGCGAGCCTTGCCAACCGGGCACGAGGAGGCCATCTCTCGGCGAGACGCGAGGGACGTGGAGAACGAGAGGATTGCGAAGCAAAGGGAATCTCGACAGTCGCGCCAGAGAGAGAGAGAGAGAGAGAGATCTTCAACAGCACGCGGAGCTTGTCATTTGGTCGAAGGCTTCCGGTGGCCTAACGCGAGGCCGCTCGAGGCCGCCTCCTCACGTCGAGCTAGCAGGGCTCGCCCTCACCGGCCATGGGCGAGGCTCGACCCTCGCCGAGATCTAGCGAGGGCGGCTTCGCTACCTAGGCCTCAAGGGCGGCCTTGTGCCAAGCGAGCGAGGTGGACGATCACCGAGGTCCGGCTAGAGAAAGAAAAAAAGAAAAAGAAAATAAAAAAAATTCAAAAATATTAAAATATTATTAAAAATTGTCCACGTCAACACCGATCAGGTCACGTCAGTCGGCCGACGTCCAGTCAGCAAAATCCGGTCAAAATTGACCGAAAAGTACTGAATTGACACAACATAAAAATATTTAAGACTAAATCAGTATCAAAAAAAGGTTTAAAACTAAATCGGCACAAAGACAAAAAGTTTATGACTTTTTTGACACTTTTCCCTTGAAAATGGCGTCCGAGTGCAGGTCTATTTTGGAAACTTGCCCAACTTTCATGGCTGCACTACATCATTTTCCATTTCCCCAGTTTCACTCTAGAGGGAAAACAATAAAGAGAACTTCTGCTGGAGAATCACAATCACGACCCCAAAGCCATCGTCCCCTCAATTAACAAACCTTCCCCAATCTCGCACACATCCTCCTGCACAATCCTCCTACTGGTTCTAGCCGAAAATTCAAATCTCTGATTGACCCCCGAAAGCTCCGACCGGCGACATCGGAAATGGATTCATAACTTTAACTATCTACACCCATTTATTTCGGGGCTTTTATTTTATAACCCATTATAGTTAGACACTTCAAATTTGAGCAGATATTTTAATTGGCTTTAAATGAGTTCCAACTTTGTGATTTGGGATTTTGGCTCAGAACGATATCTGGCAAGAAGTAGGGAAAAGCGTGATCGATGAATATCTGGGGTGGGGAGGCCATTTCAGATCGCACCAGCATTTCCAGTGTTTCGTCCTCGAAATTATATGCCTATGTCAAACTGCTCTAAGCTGAAGTTTCCACTGCCGGTATCCGGGAACCGCCTAGAGCATCTAAAGAGGCTGCTGGCTCAAGTAGTTGAGAAAAGGCGGCAGTGACTGGAAACAGTGAGTCAAAACCTGAGAATCAAAGTAATTCCCGGAAAAAGAAATCTGGGAAGGTCGTGTCGATAGCTGAGGCAGCCAAAGGCTCCGTTGTATTACAATCTGTCCGTAGCGCTGGCCTTTTCTTGAGGATTTCGCTTGGCCAAGCAACTGGTGCTTTCTGAGGGGGATAATCAATGAATCAACAGAAACCCCGTGTCCTTTTGATAATTTTTCCTTTTCAAAGTTCTTAATTTATTTTCAAAATTTATACATTTTAAACTTATTATTGCTAAATTTAAATTTCCTCCATCTAAAAACTTGAGAAGAATGCTGTACAGATTAAAAGAACAATGCGATCTTTTGGTAAGTTTTTTACGAAGTTTGTTTTTCACCTAGATTTTCGTTATTATCAAATTGATAATTATTTTTGCCAATGTCTGGACATTTGGAAAAGCGAAGCAAAACTGTTCTCGATAATATTAAATCCAACGAGAAATAAGAAAGTTGGACTCTCTCACATTATTATTTCGCTTCTTAATTCCTTTCACCCAAATTAATCGTCCAACCACAATTATGACTTAGAGGAGTATATATGTGATATGAGTTAATTGAGATATTATTTCGGTAATTATCTAATCCAATGTGTTTTTCCCCCTCAAACCTTATGTTTTCTCAAACCCACGTTAGAAAAACAAGAGAGAGTCTTCACTTCTGATCAGACAGAAAGACATGCGGTTTGGTGTCCCGTCAGTCCAGAGAGAGAGAGAGAGAGAGAGAGGTGTCCTTTTCTGTTTTGAAATCGCGAAATCCTCGGTTTGGTGTCCCGCCAGTCCAGTCCAGAGAGAGACGTGTCCTTTCTTTTTTGCAATCGCGAAATCCTCGCTCTGGTGTCCCGCCAGTCCAGTCCAGAGAGAGACGTGTCCTTTCCTTTTTGCAATCGCGAATTCTTTTTTTTTGGAGTCGCAAAATCCTCGGTTTTTTCTCGCGGTCGCAAAAGAGGGGGCTCTGGTTTTTTATTCGCGGTCGCAAAATCCTTGGTTTCTCGCGGTTGCAAGAGAGAGAGGGGGGCGGTTCCTTTTTCTTCTTTTCAGTCGTAAAAGAGAGAGAGAGAGAAGGGGGATTTCTTGTTTTTGAAATGTATTTTCTCCTCTTTGCAGTCGCATCGCAAAAGAGTTCTTTTTTCTGCGGTCGCATGGAGAGAGAGAGAGAGAGAGAGAGAGGACGGCCGCGGGCGAGGTGGGGGGGGGGGTGTGTTCTTGTTTTTCTGCAATCGTATGTAAAATACAAGAAGAGAAAATATTGAGTGTTTAGCTAGCACAACAAAAAAGAAGGGACTTTAAATCAGGAGTGCGTAAAGGCATCAAAAACCATCTTGACTGTTGGAAAACTGACAATTCTTAGTGAAATTGATGAGTATCGGTTCAGTTTTCAATTCTAAGCATGGAACTACTCACCGGTCCATGTGAATCGGATTGGAGCGTGTGTGTGTATATATATTAACGTAATTTCTTCTTGGGATCAATGGATCAATTCTCGTAAATGGAGTTGTCCTTAGAGAAATTTTCAGTAAATATATGCAACAGGAATGATTCATCGTTGTTCTGGACGATATATGGAGAATGCAAGATTAGGAACTGATTGTAAATGTATTTCAGAATAGTTCCGGTGGTAGTAGAATATTGTTCACTTCTCGCGCTAGTAATGCCGCATCTTTTGTCGAATGCCCCAGATATGTCCATGAACTGAATCGTTTACCATGAAAAAAAGCATTAAACCTATTCTGTAAGAAGACTTTCCGGAGCTGCAACGGGATTTGCCCTCCCCCTTCCCCCCGGACTTGGAAGATTGGTCCGAGAAAATAATTAAGAAGTGTGAAGGGCTTGCCTCAGCAGTAATAGCAGTAGGCAACCTCCTATCAAGAATCTTCACAGCTGTGATAATTTTTTTCTTTTTGTTAAGATTGGAGATCAATTTCATGGATGCATCCGAAAACCCGATGGGACCGACGGTCCGGTCCCCGCATGTTAAGACGTGTGGATGGGATGTAAGAGAATAAAAGTCCCAAGGACAATGAGTGGTGGGTACATCAACACCTCCATCGATGTCAAAAGTATGTGGTACTGTGGCTGCTCAAAGATGGGGAAATAAATGATACGGCTCTCAAATCCTGCCAAATGAAATTTCTGTTTATCTTTTTTAATATTTAAAGATAATAACATTTGCAATTAATTATATATATGAAAATCAGTGCATACACCATCAATGTGAAAAGAAAGAAAAAAAAAAGCTCTGTACAGCCAACATTATCCACCATTCATTGAAGGCTTTTAATCATCCATTCTTTCCTAACCATCAAATTGAGAATAGTTAGGACAAGTTGTGGAAATTTTTTACAGCGTAACATGTGCTATAAGTACGCTTTCCATATATTGGTTGGTCAATTTATAGAGCATTTGGATTAGATAAAGCAAAATTTGCATTCGCAACATTGTATCTAGTAGTCATAACCTAGGAAACCACACCCCACCGCTATGAAGATGAAACTTCACCAATGCATGTAAACAAGACGGTATGCATGGGAGTCCACGAGGATTAATTGAGCCAAAAAGTTCGAATAAATCAATAAAAACACTATTCAATAGGAACATATATGTATTTAAAAGTGTTTATGATAGGAGCATGTATTTAAAAGTGAAAGCTAAGAAAATGAATTATGAATTAATTAAAATGTCATCAATGTGAAATATATCTATATAAGTAGTCATGAAATAAAAACATCTATTGATAGAATGAATGCACTTATCAGTATTAAAGATGTATAGATATCTAATACAAATAGTAATATCACTAAGCAAAATTAGATGCCCCTAGGCAAGGGCTCATTGTCGCGTCGCTTAAGTGCCCACGAGCAGTGTCGTACGTATGTTCAATTCCGTGGAAGGAGAGGCCATGTAGATCTCCCATCTGGGCATGTGCTGAGTCTTTGAATGGATCACTTCTGTGTTTCAATTCTCTGAAATTTTTGAACTTTAGGTTTGCGAAAAAGCAAAGTAGGCAAAGGGGAAAACATATTGATTAATTATATTTTTATCGAATATCCACTTTTTCACTCTTCCCTGCAAAAGTGGAGACTACTCTCATAATAACCTCCACCTCCATTCTTCTGTTTACCATTTCTCGTAGCCATCCGCTCATCTCTCACCCGTTACTTCATCTACAGTCTCTCTCTCTCTCTCTATCGAAAAGACCCTCCCAACACCCTCCGCACCATCCACCGTCACAACAAATCCTCTCTCACTCGACAAAACTTCATACAGGGCCACTATCGAAAAGGAAAAGGAAGACTAAAAAAGCAAAGAGAAGTTCACAAATAAACCTGTCGGGTTAACACACACTCTCTCTCTCTCTCTCTCTCTCTCTCTCTCACTCGACAAAAACTTCATACAGGGCCACTATCGAAAATGAAAAGGAAGACTAAAAAAGCAAAGAGAAATTCATAAATAAACCTGTCGGGTTAACACACTCTCTCTCTCTCTCTCTCTCTCTCTCTCAAAGGAAAAGGAAGATAAAAAAAAAAAAAAGCAAAGAGAAGTTCATAAATAAACCTGTCGTATTAACTCTCTCTCTCTCTCTAACATACACGAGCACACAGATGAACAAGCTCCGACGGTGGCGTTGAGGTGGAAAATATTAAGATTTGTCTGACATAACGTTGTGGGCTTAACTTCCTACAGAAGAGCGACCTCTCTCAGAGCCGAAGGCCTTAACCAATTTCCCTCACTAAAAGTCCACGAATGTTGTTTTTTTATCCCTATAATCTGGAGGCACCTCGGAGATCGATGAATCTTATGGCAAGTCCCATACATCCCTTAAGTTCAAACTTTCAGTCGATTAAAAAGTCTTGACTCAAAATAATTTGTACTCAATTAATGGGATTCAAACAAGTAACCAGTTTCTAAACTAAAAATCTATCGACGCCTCAACTTACTATCCTAACCCTAAAGTTATCCACCAATTATTCTAGAAAATCTTATTGTAGAAGTTTCAAAAATTATTTTTCTTTTCCAATTTCTTTCTTGCTCTTGATATAGCCAGTTATACTTATACTAGAATGAAACACTTGCTAAGTTGCTTTATGATTGAAAAGTGCAATATATTATACATATAATACCTTAAAATAGAGAAGATAATGAGAGAAAGACAACTCCAATAAATTAATTGTTTGATCCTCCTAACAAATTCATTTAGATTTACATTTACTCAAAAAATGAACTCAATGAGTTATGTACGCCTAAAATATATTAATTATTTTTAACTCACTACTGAATTTTCCAAAACCCTCACGGTGCACTTCAACAAATCCTCCCCCGCTCCAAAAAAAAAAAAAAAAAAAAAAAAAAACTTTTCCTAAAGTCTGCCGTGCTATACTTGTTTTTCTTTAGTTCATCAAGTATCTTTCCCCACCAACGTATCATATCAGCTTAAATCTCCATATCAGTGTCATGCACTACTTATGCCCTACGAAAAACCTCGATCATCGCCAGCATCGGATCTTCCATGAGATATTCAAATATTGATACAACCATAAAGAAGGCACAACCCATCTACTCAATTATTGACTCAAATACTTCCAAAAAAACAAAAACAATTAACTGAAATACCATTTGTTGGGCATTCATAATAGAAGTGAGATGCCATCCTTATAGGAAAATCACAAAGAAAAATCAACCTAATTGAATCTACCTTCATTTATAAGGGTAAACTAAGAAATTATGCATATCTAAGATATTAATTATTCTTGTTGGGAATGACTGATCCCCGAAATACTGGATTCGACACTAAGTCGAACCCCTAAATCAATGCGGAAGACGAAGCCCGGGAAAACACGTATCACCGATTGTAAAGCACACCACGGATTCGAGCGTACCTTGTTAGCCACAGATTAAGCACCGACGCCGATTGAGGAAGAAAATCCGATCGAATTCGATCCGATAAAGCCTTAAAGGGAAGAATTTGAAGCCGTATGCCTATTGTTCCTTTTGAGAGAGAAAACACGCGGGAGAGAAAAGACGTGCGTAATTTCTAATTCCAACAGTCGTCTTCTCTCTCTCTCTCTCTCTCTCTCCCTTTTATACCTCCCCTCATCCACGGGCCATATTCCCGTGGGCCGGGCTCTCTTGGCCCAACTTGGGCGGACGGGCCTTAAGCCCAAATTAAATAAAGCCTTCATCTCCCACTCGCACATGGTGGGCCGAACAATATTCTCTTTACCTCTCTTCAACATTCATACCGGTGAATAATCCATGCGATCAGCATACTTTGAGAGCTCGTTACTATACATCTGTTAGGAATATATAGCAGCTCATTAATGGGCGTAACACTCCGAGTAGATTTAGTATGCAGTACCTTAGATCGATCGATCACATTTATATCTCTCTTGATCTCTTTTAAACAATGATATATATTGTATTCACAATTATAATTATCACAAAGACAATCATAATTGGTCGACCAGTGAATACAAAAACTACAATGCGATTCTCCAAAATCGATCTTTCTCTTTCCTTCAAACTCTCAATTTCAGTCCAGCTTGCTTTTCTAGAAATGCCCCATTAGATCGAATCATCTCATGACCATTGGCAACACCCTAAGATAACAAACACTAAATAGAAATCTTGAGAATAAGTAAGAGTCCTGAGGGGACTAAAAATTGAGGAACTCTTTTCCTCAAGAGTCTCACACGTCATAAAAGTTGAGATCAAACTTTTTGCCACTCTTATTGGTCGTCTCATGCATACGTAGTATGAAATACGTATTACGGTATTAACTCATTTCCCATGGAGCGTATGTCTGCACTTTTTCAATACCGTACAGATGATAGTTCAGACATACCTAATGTCTAACTTGAGTTCACATATCTACTTAATCACAAAATTCATAGAACTCACATCTGGCATCATAGACAGATAAAGTAAAATATGTGGGGTATTTTACTTTCGGACATCGTAAGTATTATGTCCTCATCTTAACACTTAGTTAAGGCGACATACGTATTTTAAGCTTGAGCTCTCGATTATCACCTAGATAATAAGCTTAAAATCAGTCTCATCTCTATTTATCACACAGTAAACAGAGGCGATTACCCGTGTGAGTGGGCTAATCTTTTATCTGTCCGACATACTTCTCAACTTAAAATAATACACTAAGTATTAAGATGCATAAAGATCATACAAAGATTCATAGGCATTAATGATGAAAACACAAATTCATCAAATGTGAACACTTAGGGAAATTACAATATTCAGTACTTTAGCCTCTACGCAATCCTAGAGATTTCATATGGCCACAAACACATCTCTAGGTATTGGCTTTGTCATAGGATCTGCTACCATTCTATGCGTAGTATGTATTCTAAATTCACATCTTTTCGTGCAACCATATCCTTGACAAGATTATACTTGGTATCTATATGTTTGGTCTTGCCATGATATTTTGGATCTTTGGTATACGCTTTTGCTGCTTGGCTATCACAGTTAACCAACAATTAATCTGCAGCACTTCCAATAACACCAAAATGATCCAAAAAATCTCTTAAGCCAAACACTTTCTTACACCGCTGATAATGCCACGAACTCAACTTACATTGTGGACAAGGCTATACACTTTTGTTTCTTACTGCTCCAACATATGGTGCCATTATTCGATAAGAGAACAAACCTAGAGGTAGATTTCCTTTTATTTAAATCTCCTCCCCAATCATCATCGAATAGCCTTAGAGTCGCAGATCCTTTCCATAATAACTCAGCGTATAATCAGCAGTCCCCTTTAGATACCTTAGTATTCTTTTAACGGCTTTCCAACGTGCTTGACCTGGATTGGATTGGTATCTGCTCACCATTCCAACTACATAACATATGTCGGTCTTGTACACATCATAGCATACATCAAGCTCCCAACAGCACTAGCATAAGGAACATGTTTCATTTGTTCCTTCTCTTGTGGAGTCCTTGGACACAGTCTATGGCTCAATCCTTCACATTTTGCAATAGGAGTGTTTATGGGTTTACAATCCCATATCATTCATCTCAAAGTTGGAAGACAACTATCTCTTGACAGTATTAATCAACTCCATATTGCTTCTGGCAATCAGCATATCATCAACATATAATGATATGATCACAAATTGATCCTTGGATCTTTTGATATATACACAATGATCCTCATCAATCATTGTAAACTCATATGCCATTATGGCATTATGAAAACGCATATACCATTGTCTTGACGACTGCTTAAGGCCATATATCGACCCCCAAAGTCGACATACATTTTCTTCTTGGCCTTCCATTATGAAACCAGCAGGTTGTTCCATATATTTCTTCCTATAATTCTCCATTGAGGAAATCAGTCTTTATATCGATTTGATGTTACTCAAGATCCATACTAGTCACTATTGCCAGAATAATGCGAATCAAGGTAAATCTCACTATTGGAGAAAATGTATCTTCATAATTAATTTCTTCCTGTTGATTATACTCATTCGCCACAAGGCAAGCCTTATGCCTTTCTATCGAGCCATCAGCCTTTCGCTTTATTTTGAGAACCCACTTGTTCCCAATAGCTCTGCGTCCCTTTTGGAAGATCAACCAGTTCCCAGACTTGGTTTGACTTCATTGACTCCATCTCCTCTTTCATTACATAAATCCATTTTTCCTTACTAGTGCATTTCAGAGCCTCATTAATATTTCTTGGCTCATCCTTATCTCGTGGAGCAATTATAAAAGTTTCCTCTTCAATGTCAAAACGTCGACGGGGAATACTTTGGCGACTTGTTTGCTATATGGGAGATTGTACACTTAGCACATCATTTCCCATTATGCTCCCACTCAGATTAGATAATGACGATATCATCTCATCTTGTGGTTGTAATTAAGAATGAGTTGAATTCAATTCATCACTTCTCATATTACTCCCACTTGGACGAACTCCACTAATATCATTATCTTGATCCAAGGTTTCAAATAGGGAGTAATATTCCCCTATTTCGCCATTCTTAGGAAATTCATCCACTAAGAATGTGATATCCCGTGATTCAAATTCAGTTATACTCCCACTTTCCTGCTCACCTACGAACACATACCCTTTCGAGTGTTCAGAGTATCTCATGAAAATACTCTTATTTCATTTGGGACCATATTTCCTAAATTTGTGAGAGGATTCATTATAGGCAGTACAACCCCATGACTTAAGAAAACCTAAGTCCGGTTTTCTACCTGTCCATAACTCATATGGAGTGGAACTAACTGATTTGGAAGGCACTTGGTTAAGTATATAGGCAGCAGTTAACAACGCATCACTCCAAAAAAGTGATATGTAAGTTAGCATGCGCCATCATGGACCTAACCATTTCCGAGGGTTCTGTTTCTTCTCTCTCGCAACACTATTTTGTTGAGGAGTATATAGAATAGATAACTGTCTTTCTATTCCTTTTTCATCACATAATATTCTGAACTCATCAGATAAATATTTTCAACCTCGATCGGATCTAAATACTTTTATTTTCTTGTCGAATTGATTTTCAACCAAGTTCATAAACCTTTTGAAACAACATAATGCTTCAGATTTATGAGAAATCAAATAGACATATCCGAATCGAGTATAATCATCTATAAAAGTGATGAAATAAACAGCCCCATGCCTTCTTCTCACATTCATTGAACCACATACATCATAATGGATTAAATGCAGAGGAAATTCAGCTCTTTATCTTTTCCAAATGGTTTCCTTGTCGTTTTCCCTTCTAGGCAATACTTACATATGGATAAATCGACTTTTTCAATATTGCCCAACAAGCCCTCTTTGGCTAGTCTATTCATATGTTGTTGGCCAATATGACCAAGTCTAGCATGCCACACATTCACATCATTATCACATGAAGTAAAAGACGTGAAACAAGGGAATAACATATTGACATCACCACAATCAACATTCAGTACAATGAAACCATCCGAGAAAGTGACCACAACCATAGCAGTTTGTATCTAAACACAAATCTACACCTCTATTATGGAAGTTCATATAAAAAAACAAGTTTAACCAACACCAAAAACAGACGTTAAATTTCGACGAATCTCTAGAGCATATGGAACGTCATGTAGGAACAAGATGCGTCCACCACGCATGTTCAATTGGCAGTGCCAATCCCTTTAACTTCATTTCTGGAGTTATATCCCACATAGATCCACTTAGTTCCGGTCGGTATCGTCGGAATTCCACGAAGGATTCTCTATCCTCGCTACATGGTCTGTCTTTCATGAATCTACAGTCCACAAAGGATTGAATTCAGCCAATAATTCAGAACTTGACACATAATCAAAGTTCTCAAATGTACAAGAGATGTTTACCTTCTTTGGCTCACAACAGTCGCGAGCATAGTGACCCTTCTTGTCACAATTGTAACACCTCACCTTTGACATTTTCTTCACTTGAAGACGTTTTCCTCTCTTGTGTTGGTTAACTCTTGATCTCTTGCAATAAGGACTTGATCCTTTGCTTTTCCACATATTGAACGAATCAATATGTTTGCGCTTAGAGCTCAAAGCCATTTCTGAGCTAGAACCAGCATAGCCAATGTCTATTTTCGGCTCAAATGCCGATAGGCAGTCCTCTACTAGCTCAAGGTGGCGCACAACATCCTCTAGATCTTCCATAATATGGTCAAGAGCTTCTAGTGCTTCTAGCTTTTCCAGCACATATTGAATCTTCGTATTCAATATTCCACAATCGTTGCCGTTCATATCAGCAATTATGTTCTTAGTTGCTGAAACCATCGATCTAAACACATCGACTTATATGCACGAATAATTAATGCCTATCATTTATGCATCCCTTTTTGCACAGACTCATCATATTAATGAACAATTTCAAGTAAGGTTTTAGAATCAAAAGGTCACTACGTTTCCAATCATCCTTCAAAAATCCTAACTTAAAACTATCATTAATATGATTGTCATATGCAAAATCAATTCTATGAAGCTACAAAAACTTCTAAACTACCCACCGCTAATTACCCACAAAGAACCAGCAATAACAAAGCAAACAAAATCTAATATCCAATAATATAACAATGCTTTCATATGATACAACTAACATATCGCTTGCTACATCAACAACAATCGAGGTAGTAAACATTGCATAATTAATCAAAGAAATAAATAGGGAATGTCCTTCTAATATATCGGTTAAAACATTCGAGAAAACCGAAAGCACATTTGCCAACCATGGAAAATTTTTTTGGAGAGCATTCATGTCGCCACCAAGGCGCATTCACTCGCGCCATGTGGCGCTCAATCTAAGGGTTGAAGTTTTGGCCAACTCAATCCTATAGTGCTCTCTTACAAAAACTTCCACCAAATTCCTATAACCCGGGACCACGTGACCTCCCATAGCCGATCCAACACTGCTTGCCATTCAAGTGGAAGAGTGTTCATCAAAGCCGGCACCTTCTCAAAAGCCGGCATAAGATAACCATTCCAGATGATTTCCTGTATCATCTGATTGACCTTGATCACATGTGATACTAAATCACCGTTATGCCACCGATATTTAGCTAAATCTAACATCAGCCTTTTAAGTCTTGTATTTCCCTCGTTCATTCTCGGGATTGCAGGCATCCGTGCATAACGCATCATAGCTCCTGCAATGAATGCAGAACTTAAATGGATCACTGATAATCCACAATTAACAAAATGGAAAATACATAATTTTCCATGATTCATGCAACAAATGCAGAATAAACAATTGATTACATATAAACCACATAGGCATACATGAAAAAGAAACAAATTCTTTTTTTTTTTTTTTTTTTTTTTTTTTTTTTTTTTTTCGGGTCAACGGTCAAAGTCAACGGTCAACGGTCAACGGTCGTCAACAGTCAACGGAGGTCAACGGTCGTCGGACCGGTCGGACCGGACAGACCGGTCGGGCCGGTGGGCCTGGTTCGCGCGAACCGACGGCACGTGCCGCGCGCATGCCGGGTCTCGCGCGGGTCGGGTCGGGTCTCCGGTCGGCCATAACGTTGCCGTGCTGACGTCATCGATGACGTCACCCTAGCAGTTATTGACCGTTGGGTGACATCATGATGACGTCGCACGCCGGGCGGTGTCCGCGGCCGGGCGCTGCCGGCCGGCGGTGCGCACGCGCTTACCGAGCGGCCCGGCTTCCGGGCGCTGCGCGCGCCCACGCGCACGCCTTCCGGCCGTGCGTGTGGGCGCGTGCGGTGTCTCCCGGCGGCACACAACCTGTCCCCGGACTTGTCTCGACGTCGCATTTCTTCCTATGCCATCAGAATTTGATTGCGACTTACGCAAACTCGGAAGAAAAAGACGTACAGTGCTCGGGTGTTGGGATTTCTCGCCCGATCCGTACGGCCGAAGAACTTTTGCGAAAAATCAATTAGAAAGCACGAAACAAGATCGGGAAAACATGAAAGCGGGCTCTGATACCAATGTTGGGAATGACTGATCCCCGAAATACCGGATTCGACACTAAGTCGAACCCCTAAATCAATGTGGAAGACGAAGCCCGGGAAAACACGTATCACCGATCGTAAAGCACACCACGGATTCGAGCGTACCTTGTTAGCCACAGATTAAGCACCGACGCCGATTGAGGAAGAAAATCCGGTCGAATTCGATCCGATGAAGCCTTGAAGGGAAGAATTTGAAGCCGTATGCCTCATCAAGCCCTTTTGAGAGAGAAAAACGCGCGGGAGAGAAAAGGCGTGCGTAATTTCTAATTCCAACAGTCGTCTTCTCTCTCTCTCTCTCTCCCTTTTATACCTCCCCTCATCCACGGGCCATATTCCCGTGGGCCGAGCTCTCTTGGCCCAACTTGGGCGGACAGGCCTTAAGCCCAAATTAAATAAAGCCTTCAATTCTAAACTACATCGGTTCTCTATTCTGGGCACCTTATAAATGGTTATAATAGACGAGTTCTCTTTTTTAATTGAATGAACAGTTTAAATCCAACGAAATAAGATCATTCAAGTCAAGATAGGGTGCGTAAGGATCACTACCTTTTAACGGGCTACTAGAGATTTTGTTAAATTTGAATATTGTTTTACTTATGCTCATCGCTCTCAAATTGGTTGGAGGGAGTTCCCATTAAAATAAATTTCTAATATCTCTCATGAGATACAATGAGAGTCTAATGTATCAAAACGATGCAC
>CM024527.1:4854177-4898149 GCA_014182385.1 Eucalyptus viminalis
ATAACTCATCCATGTCTCGCCAGTCCAGGCGACCGGATCGATGTCAAGTGTCACGTTACAGAACTTTCCAAGATTCTAGCTTTAGCTAGGGGCAATTAAACAATGGGAAAAGGATGGCATTATTTTAGTCAAGAAATGATGGCAAAAAGCATTCTCTAGATGCTCTTCTCATTCTTTCCTGTTGCGTCTTGCTTGTTCTGTTGCTGGGCATCATTTTCCTCTAGAATTGTCCTAGGTGAGACTTTTACATCCGTTGCTCAGTGCTGATTTCTCTCCACTTTGTCATGTCATCAGTGTCATTCCATTGAACGCTTTGCCATGGAAGTGCAAGAAGATGATGACCAGGTTTCACCAGAAACGGTGAACCCCAAAACACCCTCTATTGAGGAAGAATCTGCTAAAACGAAAGCTTCCGGCATCGATCAAGAACAAGGGCGATTCGTCGAACTCGCGGAAGGCCCCCCCCTGAAGAAGCGGACAAGATCATACCTTGCCCCGCGATGCAACAACATGGACACCAAGTTCTGCTACTACAACAACTACAACGTCAATCAGCCCCGGCACTTCTACCGACCTGCCAAAGATACTGGACGGCCGGCGGTACCATGAGGAACGTTCCCGTGGGAGCTGGGCGCCACAAGAGCGCGGGAAGCAACTTCGCGAGTATCGCCAGATCACTCTCTCTGAGGCTCTTCAGGCAGCTCAATTGATGCTCGAACGGGACTCACCTCCCAAATGGGAAGATCAACGGTACTGTTCTCACCTTCGGCTTAGATCCATCTGCTGGTGATTCCATGGCTGTTGCCTTGAATCTCTCCAATAAGGAAGGATCAGCTATGAACAGAATGCAGAATGGGTTTTGTGACTTCCGGAAGGAATGGGGTTTCGGTCCCACAAAGAAGTGGAGAGAAGAATGACGATTGCTCTAGCCGATCTTCTGTCGCGATCTCGAACTTGACAGATGGAAGGGAAGTAAGAATTCAATCTGGAGGGATCCAGTGCCAATGGATTCCATCCTCAGTTTCCATGCTATCCGGGTGTTCCACAGCCTTATCCATGGAATCCTGCGATGCTTCCACCACCCTTTTATCCTTTGGGTTTGCTGTGCCGATTTACCCTGCGCCGCTTTGGAACTGTGGCCTCCCGCAGCTGGGCAGATTTCCTGCTGTCGCCTCCGAGCCAAAAGGGGATCGAATTCAGGACCAGATTCGCCGACTCTTGGGAAGCATGCAAAAGAGAAGGCGAGATGTTGAAAGGTTGATTCTGTGGAAGACGAGCCCAGGAAACGGAAGAACGGATGTTTTGGTCGAAGACTTTACGCATCGATGACCCAAGCGAGGCAGCGAAAAGGCACTATATGGGCTACTCTGGGGATCAGAAGGACTGGCTAGGAAAGGACGGGTTGTTTCAGGGCTTCAATCGAAGGGCGAGGAGAAAAATCACGTATCAGAAACCGCATCTGTTTTGTGCGCTAACCCTGCAGCCTTATCGAGATCTATCAAATTCCACGAGAGCTCTTGCGTCTAGCTCATGATAACTACAGGTAGAAATAACTACAGAAAACTCTTGAAACTGGGCTGTCATCTTTCTTTGGTGATTGCAGTGACTTGCATTGTTTAGAACAGAGAAAGGCAAGACATTTGATGGCCGAGACAAGCAGAGGATAGCAATAGACCGTGACTTGCTGGAGTTTGCAGCCAGTTAGTTTTAACCCGATGGGGATGTTTTCCTTTTTGTGTGTGCTAATTAGGTTGAATGCACGCGCTTGTACATAACTCTTGTAAATTATTGGGACGAGATGGAGAGAACTTTTTTTCTGAATTTTGTACCAGTTCTTCATGTCTCTTGAGGAGATGTTTCTTAAGTGCATCCTGAATCAAAACAGTGATGTTTTAAACCTCTTCGATTTCTCCTAGTTTTCTTTGTATTAATCCAACAAAGAATATCATCAAGATGTTCTTGAGATGATGTTCAGACTAAATATGATTGAATCACTCAAGGATGACAGAACTGAAGCAGGGCACAGCTTTGGGGGAAGAAATATACCATGAAGACTTGTTGGGCAGAAAAGCCTACTTTTTCTAGATCCCAAGACCGATGGGTATCTAGTAAAAGCAACAATGTTTCTTTCCTTGCAATCCAAAACGCTAGTTGTCAAAGTTTGGCAATGAAAGGTCAGTACTTTCACTGTTTCTTTGGTCTATTTTTCAAAAGTGATATCGAGAAACAGCTAGTAGCAAGGCATGGTTTAACAATGCTCACTGAGATCGCCATAGATGGATATGAAAACGGATAATCTCATCCGGTAAGCACTAGAACTGCTCACCAACGCTTCCCTTACGCTTCCCTTTTTCGTCACAATCTAATTACACAAACAATGACAGATGAGTGAGAGACCTTGATAGGCCAGACACACAAACATTGAGATATTTTGTCTCTGCAAAAGCAAACATCAGCCACAACCTGGCAGCTTGGTAGTGGCCCCTATTTACCAAGACAAATTCCACGGCTTTCTTTCTGCAATCTTGGCGATCCTTGTTCCGTCTCTGCCATTTCTCTTCGCAGGAAAAGCGCCCACCTTGTCGATTTCATCGGCTAATTGCAGCTTTTAGAAAGACTTATCCGAACGATCAAACCCAAGAAAGACGAAAAGAATAAGTCTCTGGGGACTTAAAAATTTGGGATGGGAACGGACTTGCAGTACTATTGACCATCTTACTGCACATGGGAAGTAGTCTAGTCTGCCATTCAATTCTGATTCACTGAACAATGCCTTGTAAGTGAGTCAACCGTCCTATGCTGATTGTGCAAATTTCTTGCTCTGGCCTCACTGACAATCATTGACTCCTGAATCTACAGTAAGTCCTCACATTAATGGCTTATTATTAATTTTGGGTGGGGAGGAGTGACATCAACCTGGAAAAGATGGCCATTTCCTGGAGTTATCATTGGTGAGAAAATTAATTCTTGAGCCATTGGTCTCAGAGTCTACCTCCACTACAACATGTCCCCAAAGTGACCTTTTTCAGAGTGAGATTGAAGATGTCAAAGATAATGTTTTTTTCATATTGAAATTCACTACATGCATGTAAAGTTGAACAATGAATTCAGATTAACACTATTGATTATCACTGCCATATTATAGATTGAGCTTTTTATTCGATGTACATGGTCAGGTGATTTGCATGTATTTATGAAATTTCATCAGATTGAAAGGGTCGTATACTTTATATTGATCTAAATTAAAAAGGAAATATAATTAAAAAATATAGCTATGAAATGTGAAATAAAGAATATTAAGATAGTTTAATATGAAACAGAATGATACACATGAAGTGATGAACTTTGCAATGAAAAGGGGAGCACTTAAATGTAATATTCTGTCCATTAAAGCCCATACTGACAAGTGGTGGCACATTGCAGGCTAAAAGCCCGTGGGAAGTGACAGAATTGAACCAAGACAAAACAACAGCAGATAATATTGTTTAAAACCACCACGTTACCAACTCAACAGCTCCCCGTGGTGGATGTGAGCCTAGTCAGCTCCACTTAAAAATCGATATGTGTCTTATGACATGGAATGGATGAAAAGTTGAAAAGTATGCTATTTGAAAAAGAAAAGAAAAGAAGAGTATGCTACATTTTTCTATAGATCACATCATGATATAATTTCCTTGTTTTTTCATGTGACTAGAGATTAGATAAATATAGAGAGCTACCACAGTCTTAAAATTATTGTGCGAATGTCGATTCAATTTAAAACCTTTTAATTTGACTAATCTAAACCTAACACTTTTAACGCTTTGCCAAGATAATCATTCCGGCCATTTTGTGCTAGAAATCGTTGAATGGATGTTAATTGTCTTACGTAACTTGATGAGTATTAATGTGGACAAATTTTTCAAAATTTTTAAATTTTTATTTAATTTTTTCCTCTCCTTCCTTTTTTCCCTTATTTCTCTCTATTGATCTGTTTGGTGGAGGTTGTGACACCCTCACCACCCCTTAACTTCAAAAAAAAAAAGAAACAAAGTATTTTTCTTTTTTTTTAAATTATTGCAAAGTTGTTTACATTAGTGCGGTCATGTTGATAGTCAATGTTCACTTCAACAATTTATAACCAAATTTGGTTAGAAAAGTTATATTGTTAAATTATCAAAATGTTAGTGATTAAATTGACTTATTTAAAAGTTTAGAACTGGAATCAACGTCCGTACAATATATTTAAGATTTTTTAGGTAATTATCCTTAGATAATAATTTTTACATCAAAGATAATATAATGTGCTCTCTTTATGAGAATATCTTTATCGCATATTTTGTTTAAATCATTTATCTGTATTAATGTTTATGGGAAACACTAATTTGTCTCACTTTTTTGTATTCCAAATTTGCTCTTACATCAAAGTTAAAATTGCCTACTACTAGTTTCTGTTTATCGAACTCAACCTAAACATCTTTCATAACCAGTCATGCACATCCCTTAGTTAAATAATTACTCTACTCCTTAAAATTTTATTCCTTTCTCTTTATACGTACCGTTCTCACGATGATGCACTTACATAGCGAATGCCCCAACATATTCTATAAAGCAAGTCCAAATTTACCAAAATTACACTGTGGACCATTTGATCGTCCCCTCGAGCCCAAAAGTGGTGGCAACTTCACACTAACCGTCTGATCGTTCCCTTGGCCACCTGACCATTCGCGAGTCCCATCCCCGCTTATTCCATCATTTTTTTCTCCAAAGAAAACATTGTTTGCTTAGCCCAAGAGGAATCACGACAAGCGATTGCGGCATTTCAATTGTTACAAGGCTTTGGCTTTCCATGCCGACATTTCCGTCTTTATAAAAAGAGCAAGGAGTGTCGACATTGATCTTGGACTTTTCTCACCTCAAAGTTTGGAGACTTTTTCTCATGCTTTTTAATTGATCACTAGTCTCTTTCACAATCGATGTAGGACAAAATCTTAACAATCTCCCCCTCACACATCGGATCCTGGGTTGGAGGCGCAACAACCCGTAATTCTCTTATGTGACTTCTTATTTGGGTTCAAACTTGTTGGCAAACCTAAATTTTAATAACAATGTTGGGTGATCTTAGATCTCTTTCACCTCAAAAGCTAGTTCAAGAGTTGAGGCTTTTTCTTACACTTATTAATTGACTTCAGCCCCATCCACAATCGATGTGGGTCAACCTCAATAGGCATATCATCAGTAAATCCTGATTTCAAAAGAAAGTTCAAATCATTGTACATTTCTCTCTTACATCCTCCAACCCACAAGACAGAAGCCGGGAAAGAAATTCAAAAGAAGAGGCCTTCCATTTCTGCTAACGCCCTTGTTCATCTTAAAAGAGGGAAGCATTTCGTCATAAAATCACAAATTCATGGGTGATTGAGTAGCTCATTAGCCATTTTGAGGACAAAAAAATGAATTGCCAGCCACCAAGACCTGAAGATGCGGATGGCTTGGTATGGATGGCATTCCACTCCTCCCCACTCGACAATGCCTTATCCTAGAGTGAGTCGGGAATGGTGCCTTACTGCCTAGTCTCCGAGGAAGAGACAAAGACGGACTACATGTACGATTAGGATGGTCCATGGCCAGTGGAGGAGGTGAGGGGGACGGGCCTTGTGAGTTATCAGCCAAAGGGATGCTCTGATAGCTGGTTGCCAAGGTAAAGTGAGGGTGAGTGGGACTACTTCTTCAGCAAGCCATGATGGCATGATCAAGGTTAAAGTTCCCAAGCGGGACCTGCCTCGGAGTGGTATGAGGACATTGGATTTTAGGTTCAAGATGGATTGTGTCAAAGATTTCCAAAATTTATTGATAAATACATCTTCCCTATCGCCTACCACCTATTATCGTTGAGTTTGGCTTTGCACTTGTTGGGAGCACGTAGCGCCAAATTGAATAACCGCCTGAAGGGGCCCTGAGAGGGACTCAGTTGAAATTAAAGTCGATATGTCAGGTTGAATGCAGCTCTTCCCGATAAACTGCAATCGATGAGTTATGAGCCGTAGAATATATCTATATAAATTGTTACATATCGCGTGATTTTCTGATGTGTGTTATTTCTCTAACATAACTCACTCAGGTGTATTCTAACAATCTCCCCCTCACTTGTGGGCTTAGTGTTAGACCATTCGCTTCCCCTTAATTTAGGTATTCTTTGCATTAACTTATGGGCTCGTATTACTACACCACAACACCCACTTGCATGATCTCTCCCTCATGTGTGAGCTTAGTGTTAGGATTGCTTTTTCTTGATTTAAGTATCATTCTGCATTAGTATGAGCTCATGTTGCTACATCATAACTGTATTTGTCCAAGAAATTGCAACTATAGGCTCTAATATTATTTGTCGGGAGTGTACAACAAAATCCATCTAAGGAGATTGTCGAGGGAGCTCGATCGGCGTCGATATATTTAGTTGAGCACCATATTTTATAGTTTAAGCCGTGAGTTATGGGCCAGCCTTGATATATAAACTTTTCCAACATATCAATTTTCGATGTGAGATTTCTCCTACAGCATAACTCATTCACACGTGCATCTAATAGCATCCATAGGAGGGAGGTGGAGGATAAGGATGAAGCTGGTGGCAAGAGAAAATATCCAACTTTTTGTAGGTTCTTAAGATAGATGAGTATCAATTAAAAGCAACCTTTCATCTTTCCTTTCATTCAAAACACTAGTGGCCCCATTTTGGGCAATGAACACAGCACTTCACCGTTTCTTTGATCCACAATTTTTGTAAAATAGCTAAAAGCAAGGAACTGTTTCCACGATGCTTTACGGAAATCGCCATCCATTGATGAAAGAAACGCATAACATCTTCCTCGGTAGGCACGGAAACAGCCCACCGACATTTCCCACTTTTACCAGAATCTAGTAACACAAACAAAGACAGATCAGCGAGAGACCTTGATAAGCCAGACAGAGGACATTGAGATATTTTGCCTCAGCAAAGCAAATATCAGCCACAACCTGTTCATCGCATCTGCTGCCATGGGCCCTCTTTACCTACTCCATTCCCTGGATTTCTTTCTGCACCGCGGCAGCTTCTCTTTTCCGTCTTTGTCGTTTCTCTTCCCCGGGAAGCACGCGCACAGTTTGCCGATATCATCGTCCTAATCGCAGTTCTTAGAGAGGCCTAACTGAACTGTTAAACCAGGGAAAAGTTGGGCATGTGAACCAACTTGAAGTACTTTATCGACAATATTGAAGGTTTATAAATTTGGGTGGGGGTAGCCATCAACCTGGAAAGATGGCCATTTCTTGTAGTTACTATTGGTGGGAAAAGTTGGCTCTTGGGCCATTTGGGTCTCACAGTCAACTTCCACTATGCCATGTCTCCAAAGTGACTTTTTCTAGAGCGAAATTGGAGATGTCAAAGATAATGTTTTTATTCATGTCGAACTTTCACTTCATGCATGTGAAGGTGCAATGAAGTCACCGAGCTCTCAATTTAACATTAAGGTCGTCCAAGAAATTGTATTAATCATCTTCGAGATTAAATGCATCATTTAGGTAAGAAGTGCACATGCATTAAAGCAGATGCAAGTAGGAAGGATGCACCAAAAGGAGGGGTGACACTCAAATCCTTTCGAGATAGAGGGGTAGTGTTGGGAGAGATATATGATGATTGAAGATTATTTTAGAACAGCGTTCCCATTTCTAATTTATTTTGAAATTTTTTGTTGATTTTTTCCATTGATTTTTGCTTTTTATTATTGTATTATTATATGAAAAAGTTGGTTTGAACTCTCCAAGCACTTGGTTGAGTGATTAAGTGTTTGATTTGAATGAAGTGAATCCAACTTGGATTAACATCATTGGTTGGATTGCCATTGCATGGATGGAGCGTTGTTATTTGATACACTCAATCAGTGTGGTTTGCATGTATATCTGAAATTTCATCAAATGAAATGTTCATGAAATGTTCATATACTTTATATTGATCTAAATTAAAAGGAAATATAATAAAAAATATAATGACGAAATGTGAAATAAATAATGTTAAAATAGTTTAGTACGAAATAAATCCATACATATGTAGTTTGGTTTTCTCAAGTCATGAACTCGTAATGAAAAGGGGAGCGCTTGAATGTAATATTCTGTCAATTAAAGCCAAAAATGACAAGTGATCGCCCATTGCAGGCTAAAAAGCCCGCACGAACTGATGGAATGGAGCCAAGACTCAACAAGAGTATGCTATTTGAAAAGAAAAAAAAAAAAAAAAGAAAAAGAAAAAGAAAAAAAAAAAAAAAAGGACATGACACTTCTCTATAAAAAATTGTCTCATTAGCGATTCGGATAATTAGAAAAAATTATCAAAATGATCATAAACCTATCAACGAATGTCAATTCAATTCAAGATCTTTTAATTGAACCAATTTAGTTATAAATATTTTAACGATTTGTTAATATAATCATTTCGGCCATTTTTAATTGGAAATAATTAACATGGATGCCAACCATCTTATATATCACTTATGTTGACAATTTTTACAAAAGTATTCATTTTTTTCTGATTTTTTTTTTCTTTCCTTTTCCTTATTTTTATTTTTTTCTTATTTCCCTCTAGCGGTCTGTGGCCCTGGTGGTGGTTGGGGAGGTTACCAACCATAGGCCAAGGCTGTGACACCCTGGCTGCCCCCTCGCTTAAAAAAAAAAAAAAAAAAAGAAAAAAAGAAGAAAAGTATAGAAAAGATTGTTAAAAGATTGCAACCTGCCTGTAGTTAGCATCCACCTAAGAGATTTTCAATCAAAATTGGTCGGAATAACTATATTTTCAAATTGTTAAAATGTTTATAATTAAATTGGTTAAATTGAAAGATTTATAACATTTTGGATAATTATCCATAGGTAAATATGAAATACAATAAAGATAATATAATATGCTCTCTTTATGATATACAATAAAGATAATATAACATTTTGGATAATTATCCCTAGGTAAATATGATATACAGTAAAGATAATATAATATGCTCTCTTTATGAGAGTATTTTTAGTGGATATTTTGTTTAAATCATCTATCTATATTAATGTTTAAGGGAAACACTCATTTGTCTCATGTTTTATATTCCAAACTCGCCCTTAGATCAAAACTTAAAACTACCTACTACCAGTTTTTTTTTTAGGGTTAATATCCTAAAAAAACCCCAAACTGGTACACACGTGATAAATTTACCCAAAACTATTTTTTTGACAATAAAAAACCCCAAACTGGTATACCTGTGACAAATTACCCCGACTAATTATAAAAAACCCTAAACTTGTATATTTATGACAAATTTACCTCAAACTAAATTTATTTGACCACAAAAAACTCTAAACTGATAAATTTGTGACAAATATACCCTCCACTAAATTGGATTAATATCACAAAAAAATCACAAAAGTTTTAAACTGTAATAAACAGAACGTAAAATTATACAAGTCAACCGTCATGTGTTATTTAATTTAATAATTCGACAATAAAATTTAACCAAAACTAACAGAGGGTAAATTTGTCACAAGTATACTAGTTTGGGTAAATTTGTCACAAGTATACCGGTTTGGGGTAAATTTGTCAAAGGTATACTACCGGTTTGGGGTTTTTGGTGGTCAAAAAAATAATTTGGGGTAAATTTGTCACAAGTGTACCAGTTTTGGGTTTTTCAGGATATTAACCTTTCTTTTTATTTAGAAACCGCTCAATTTACACATCTTTAATAACCGATCTTGCGCATCCTTTGGTTAAAGAATTACTCGACTCTTTAAAAATTATATTCCTTTCTCTATATACATGCCACACCCATGATCATTTATGTACGAAGCGTATAACCAACATGTTATATATTAAGCGAGATTTCGGAATTGTTATGCACTCCGAATTTGCCATTACACTCTCGGCCATTTGATCGTCCCCTTGGGCCCAAAAGTGGCGGCCACTTCGCACGGACCATTTGATCATCCCCTTGGCCGGCCGGCCGCTCGCGAGGTCCTGTCCCTGCTTTTTCCGCCACTTTTTCCTCCAAAAACGGCGTTGTTTGCTCAGCCCCAAGAGGAATCACGACGAGCGATTCCGGCATTTCATTTATTACAAGGCTTTGGCTTTTCAAAGCAATGCCGGCATTTCGGTCTTTATAAGATGAGCAAGAAACGTCGGCATTGCAACGCTACATCGCCAGTGTCACGGGCGAAAAAGAACTCAAAATCATCACGCGTTTAAATCAAGGAAACTTCGATCCTATGAGAATGTATTTTTAAAATTGAAATTTCATTTTTTTTTTGTTTTTAAAAAATTCAAATTTTAAATTAGTTTATAAAATAAATTATTAATTTTTTTTTCTTTTTATTTTTTACTTCTATCTTAGCTGCACGCTGCAGCCACGGAGATGGCCAGGAATTGACCACAGGCAGGGAGGGCTTGCTGTTCTAGCAATGCCGAGGTCTTGTTAGGCCTTTGACAAGGCTTGAGCCTCGAGCTCGGCCTTGAGGTTAATCACCGATTGTTAGTGTAATTGGCAATTGGCAAAAAAAGAAAAGAAAAGAAAACAAAAATAATAAAACGACGTCGGCCACAGCCCAGGCCGTGACCTAGGCCCTTCCGTGGTGGGGGCTAATATATTTTCATATTAATTTGTTACCACGTCAGCATCAAAACAATGCCGTTTTACACTTACTTCGCCGAAAAATTGACACGTTAGTGTTTTGGTCAGATTTTGGCCGAATTGGCACTTAATAATCCATTTTGATCCAATTTTGGTACTTACGTATCACTTTCGTAACTTTTGGCACTTAAGTGTCTATTTGTGCCGACTTTTGGCACTCTAGGAGTCCGAGTGTCAATATTTCTTCGAACCCGTAAACAACTCATTGGCAAACTCATACTACTCGAGTAAGAGTTGGGTTCCTCTAGAATGATGGGACTATTTTTCAGTGTTTTATATGTCCTATGTTATTTGCTTATGAGAAGCCTTACCTCTTCATAGAAGGTGAAAGAAGACCCTTATTCTTCCTCTATAATTCTCCATTACTCCACGGTTTTATCATGTGATGGTGGAAGAATTATTACTTGTAACTCCCACGTAATTAGAGGAGTTATTCTTGTGTAACCTTCACAACAGCAACGGGCGTCTTTACTGGTTATTCACTAACACCTTGCTGAATTCCAGCAAGGTGTAAAACGTGGCGCTTGTAGTTCTTACCTTAGATCCAAAGAGAGAGACTTGTGTGATGGAAGTGGATGGATTGAGGTGTGACATCCACTGTGCATGTAAATGAAATAACTGCTTTTGACCGCTCACACGAATTTAAAGCGTGTGCTTTAAACTACCCTGCTGGAAGAGTTGCACCCATATCAGTTGATACTCTCTCCTAATGAGAGCCCATCGTCAATAGTCGAGTATGGCAAGCTAGTCGTGACGTTACATAATACCACGTTAAGTAATACCGGTGACGGCTGAAAATCCTTAATGCATGTGGAATGACTCAGAAATTCTGAGATCTGAGACACTAGGAAACGATTCAACAGTATCCAGTAATAAAGTCTCGTGAGACACTAAACTAGACCTTCTTAAAGATCTATGGTTCTATAATGCGGAAGAATTATTGCCGAGATTGAGATTATTTCTTCTTATTTTGCATTTTATAACTTTTTAAGTTCTTTCCCCAGAAAAGAAAAAAGTGGCCGGTTCTTTTGATCAATCTTGGGAAGAACGAACCAATTTAGTTCCCACCTCCAATCCGTTGGGATCGAGAGCCGCCTTTTTTACTCAATCAGAAACAGATTAACTCTAGAAAAAAGACAGGTTCGACACCCCCAGTAGGCCTAACCAAATGGGTGGGCTAGGCCAGATCCGGATCTAATATCGCGACACCTCAAAAGATGACAATTAATTCTCAAGCTAAGTCGAGTCGGATCCCCGGGAGGGGCCTCAGGGGAGGGGGGGTGCCTTTTGATGCGGAACCCTCATCCGACTCATGATATTCGCGAGAGGAAACAGAAAAAAGCGCGCGGAATAAAGAAGAGAAGGAGAAAGAGACAAGGGAAGGATGAGGTCGTTGACCGAGCTTGTCTCCATGCCACAGAAAAAGAGCAATTCCCAAGCCATCGGACAAAACGTGACCCTCATCTAATGCTCAATTGGGACGGAAGGTGCTCCGAATGTTTATGCTCTCTCGCTCGCTCTATGTCGACCCTTCTTTTTCTCTTGGTCCTCTTTGCTCATAAATCAAGAGACGCCCGAGAAGAGGAGATGAGGGATTCTTCATCTTCTTTGTGAGACTAGGGCTTTCATCATGAAATCAGCACATACCTGGAATACCAACTCTCAACTCTAGTCAATGGTCAATGGTCAAATGATGAACCGATCGGTCAACTCTAGTCAATGGTCAATTGATGACGTTTTCTGGTCACAGAGGAGGCCAAATGATGTGGCAATGACATGGCACTTTGACAGCTGCGTGAAGCTTGCCGAATAAAGCCTAGGTCAAACTATTGGGTTAGCTATTATTTCGTCGATTTTCTTTTTCAGTAAATGAAAAATAAGTAGTATTAATCAATCAAATTTTATTAATAAATAGAAATTAGAATATTCTATTGTCATTATGAAAATTAGAAAATGATGTGAGTCATTGAATATTCGTGGCGATGAGGCGGCAGGAGGCGGCAGGTGACATAAGGATGACGCAATGATCATGTTAGCAATACACGGCCGACTTAAGTCACATGAGACGCATGTGGGCATGCAAAGGCTTAGAGTGACACGTGTGGGCATGTGCGGTGCATGTGGGCATGTGCGGCATCAGTTGGCGGTGTGATTTGGCTGGTTGGATTCTTTGAGTGACGTAGAATCTGTTTGTGATGTTGTATTGTCAATATATCCAACTGAATAAGTCCAAAATAGACTTGTAATATATGGCTGTGATGGTTCCAAGTCGATGGCATGTAGCGGCTGGGTTGGTGACAAAACAAGCAGCGGAAGTTGCAGAGAAACGAGAGCGACGCGACACCTTCGTGGAGAAAACGTGACCTATTCAGCTGGCATTGCAAAAAATAAAAATCCTCAAGAAAGAGGCTTTGATACCAAGTTAAGAATGGAGGAATAAAGAACTTCGGTATATTTTGATGATTTGTAACGAGGAATACAAGAACCTATTTATAAGTTTTACAGGGAGACTATTTACAGTAATAAAATATTATATTATCAATTATAATCAATCATAAAGATATCAAAATATTAAATATATGAAGAATATCATAGATACCAGGATATGGGAAGGATATTTAGAATATTAAAGATCTCTAGAATATCCAGAATATTGTAAAGATAATCTCATTATATCTTACAGCTTTGCCGATCGATGGAAGCAATCTCAAAATCGCGAGAGCGTTGCTGAAGAAGCTGGATTCCAACACCCTCATGGTGGCTGGCAAGTCC
Organism: Eucalyptus viminalis; assembly: GCA_014182385.1. Lineage (NCBI taxonomy): Eukaryota > Viridiplantae > Streptophyta > Magnoliopsida > Myrtales > Myrtaceae > Eucalyptus > Eucalyptus viminalis. The sequence continues at coordinate 4,867,617 of CM024527.1, forward strand.
CAGCGTCACCAGCTCCGCCGCCTGAACATTTGCGAATACCAGGTTGCTCCCTTTCTCTCCCCTCGCGTGATCTATACTGGGAGTGATGTTGTTCATGAAGGGATTCAACTCTGAAAAAGTTGGATTTTTAGGCTTAGATTGCATTTGCGATATATGATTATGAATTAACGGCGTACGTGCCCAAAGTATTTGATGTTTTTGCATTTGTTGAAGACTAATGGTGATGGGTGCTTTGCTTTTCTTCTTAGCGTCCATCAAAGTCTCTTCTCTCTGCAAGTTCTTCTTCTTCTTTCGAGGTTTCTGGTTCAGGGACATCGTCACCTTCATCGTCGGAGGAGGAGCTTTCTTCAGAGTCTGTCCCTCTCAATCATCACCATTGGGAATGCAGAATTTCTCTTTCTTGTCATCATCATTTTTTTTTTCATGAAATCAATGCAGAAGAGGACGTGCGACAATGCGCCGAAGCGATGGGCAGCAAAGGGTAAGCGAGACAGTCGCGGATTTTGAAGCAACGTAAAATTATTTCAACCAAAAAAGAGAAGAAAGAATGACATAAAACTAACAAAAAAACAGAATGACGTTTATTTCTTTATTTCTTTTTCTTTCCTTTTATTACATAACCTATGATGACTCTGGAATCGAAACATCCCAACATGGTATGATTCTCCAATCAAGACGTAAAACTACGAAAAAACAGAGTAATCGCATCTCACTTAGATTCATATATTCATGGGATATTCGTGATTTATTGATTTAAGATTGGACTCATCGTCATCTGAACATGCTGCTAACCAAGTAAGGATAATTCGACTCATGCCCTGATGTCACTAAAATCTGCACTATTAGTCGATTGCAAAGTGTTCATATTCATTGGAAGAAGAAGAAAGGTCCCAATCCTAAAGGGTCAACGCAGCAAAGCTGGAAGAGGGCTTCATGTCAAGCTGGAAGAGACCTTGGATGCCGTGAGTTGGTTCAACAGCCATGTGTTCATGTAGAGCTTCTGCTGCTGGATTTGTCGAACAACAAGCTCGCGTTGATGAACGGGGGTTGGTTCGGTTGGGGGACTACACGGTTTTTGTTGTGGAGCATCTCGACGACTCCAAACATGGGCGGTCGCAATTCCATGCAGGCTTGAGTGCACAAAAGGCCGATTTGGAGCACATTCGATGCCTCCAGGATGGGGAATTTACCTTGTAAGGCCGAATCAATGCAAGTGGCTAAATTGTTTGACTTGTAATGCTTCCATACCTGCAAAGCAATCATGAATTTCCATGGATCCCTTATATCTGAAGATAAATCTACTAGCACTAACGTAGAAACCAACGATAGAGTTTGTTGGGAAAATCAAAAGAAAAATTAGATAATCCTAGTGGGGTGTGGCCAGGAAAGTAAATGTCAGTCTAAGTTCTCATGATCGTAGGGACAAGCAACCTTACCGACTGTAATACCGAGCTCGACCCCGTGCGTATACACTATTCTTCCTACCACTCAAGATTTCAAGAACCAGCACCCCAAAAGCATAAACATCGACTTTCTCCGTTAGCTGTCCCCTCATAATATATTCAGGCGCCATGTAACCGCTGCATAATCAATCGTCTTTTAGATATAAACCATACTTAACCCAAAGAAGATGTGAAGTGCAAGGGAAGGATGAAATGCAAAACCCCTCTTGAGGGGCCAAACTTGTCAAATTAAGGAAATAGAAAGTGCCGACTATGGTTTCGAGTAGGCTGGTAATGAAAAGGCATTCTTACATTGTGCCGGCGATTCCTGTGCTAAGATGAGACTTATCCAGAGCAATGCATCGAGCAAGCCCAAAATCTGAGATTTTCGCCGTGAGATTTTCGTCGAGGAGGATGTTGCTGGATTTTATGTCCCGATGGATGATTTTCACTCCACAACCTCCATGAAGATATGAGAGGCCCTCAGCTATTCCTATGATGATGTTCAGCCTCTCCTCCCAAGTTAGGACGGGGGTCGCATCGTTGACTGCAACAACAGATTCTATTCGCTTATTTGGAAAGACAAGCAGAGTGAAGTGGGACAGACATAACCGACAAAGGCAAGACACTAATGGAGCAGATTTTTGAAACCTTCGACTCAAAAATCATAAGATGGAAGCATTGCTTGCAATACAAGAAGCTAGTTACTAAGAATGCAAACTGAACCAATGCTCGTCGTGAAGGGTGGATCTCTTCTTGGCATCAAACGATGATTGTGTAAGTGTGTTATGCAGTTATGCAACAACCAGCTACTTACCAAAAAGAACTAGATCAAGACTTCTTTTAGGAAGATATTCGTAGACAAGAGGCTCTCTGGGCCTTCGATGCTGCATCCCAAAATCCTCATTAGGTTCTTGTGTCGGATCCCACTTATCAGGTTCACCTCATTGAAGAAGTCATCTGCCCATTGGCATGTGTTGAACACCAACCGCTTAACCGCCACGACCTTCCTATCGGGTAAAATCCCCTTGTAGACGAAACCGCCACCCCCTTGGCCTAGCTTCCTCGAGTCATCAAAGAAGTTGGTGGCCTTCTCCAGTGTCTTGTACTTGAAATATAAGCTAAACTTGCTCTTGCTCGCTCGCAATTGCATGAGGTTATTTTGCACTCGAATAAGGATGAATGCGAAATTCGTGTCATCAAGCTTGTGATCAAGAATTACCAAGAGATCATTTTACGCATTTGAACCGAATTGCTTACTTTGTTTCTTCTTGGAGTACTTTTTGTATCCAATGTATGCACCAATGAGAACAAGCGAAGTTGCTGCAATAGCCGATGAGGTTATTGCTATGGTGATGCGGACCCTAGATGAACCTGTGAAATGATAAAGACAACATTAGGTTGAGATGAGCGAGTTCATTAATAATTCCAAAAATCTAGCAAGCATCAAATCATAAGATCAATCAAATTAAACTTAGGGTGTGTTCATTGGGAGAAAATTTCAAGAAAAAGGAAAATGTTTTCTGGAAAGTCATTTTTTAAATAATGTTTGTTTGATTTTCTTTCTTTTCCTTCTTCCACCTCCACTAGTCGTCGGGCCTTCACAAACCACTAGCATCGTTGTCAAGGCCCAGCAAGGGCCAACCTGACCAGCCCCAGGCAAGTTTGAGCTCACTAGATCCTGGGGTTTGTTGCAACGAGGCTGCCGAGGCTTGAGCTTGCCCAAGGTGGGCTTGCACTGGCGATTGGCAGAGGAGAAAAAAGGAAATGAAAAATATAAGAAAAAGAAAAGAAAATTTAAAAAATCAATTTTTAAAATAAAATATTTAAAAACTCCACATGATAAATTTTTGAAAGTGTATTGACCATCTTAGATTTAGGAATTCACTTTTCTAATTTTATGTGTGTATATTTTCCTTGATCGAAAAGTGTTTTCGATTTATCAATCATTTTTGACGAATTAAACGGATGAAAGTTCGGAAATTAATTTCGAGAAAACACTTTTCGTCAAACAAATGCACTCTTAGGTTAAGTTCCTTTTTTTTTTTCTTTTTCTTTTTATATTTTGCTCCTGCCTCAGCTAATCACCGGCCTCAATGACAGCCAACGATTGACCACAGGCAAGGGATGAGCTCATTGTTCTAGCAATTTTGAGGTCTTGTTGACCTTTGACAAGGCTTGAGCCTCACCAATCTAGCTAGACTCGAGCTCGCAATTGTCTGAAGAAATAAATAAATAACATAAAAAAAAATAAAATAATTTGATATTTAAAAAATGAAAAGAGAAAGAAAAAATTAAAAATATCATTAAAAGAAGTGCCTTAATCGACCAACAGGAGGAAACCGCAATTGGAAAAATCGAAATCTGACAGCAGACATAGAAGAGCGTCGGTTTTTCTTTAATGGCGAGGAAGCCATCTTGTAAGTCGGTAAACCAGAGATCAGGACGTTATTACCTCCGCTATCAGGGACGTCGTAGAACTTTGTGGTCGAGTAACGGAGGAAGCATCCCGCGTTCATGGCCCGCGCTTCTTCCAGGTGCACAGCTTCTCGCCATCGAAGTTGCATTCTCCAAACAGACTCTGCAACCGCCGGCATCAAGCGTGCTCCAACACTGTGCCAAAGCATATACCCCGGCAACTCCTCCAACTCCGTCCTCCCCAGCCACCGCGAAGCCCTTGTTCCGCACTGCGCTGGCCGAGACATTCCTCAGGACCCGGTCCACCCTATCCGAGAGCTCGGCCACTCTCTCTGCCGGGACTGTCAAATTGGAACTACACTTGAGTATGTCGTGCGTCGGATCGACGGTCTCGTTGTAGAAGTCGTAACTGCCGTAACGGACGAAGCAGCCGTCGAGGTAGAGCCGACCAAAGTTGGGGAGGCAGCGGGCGATCCGCATCCAGCTCTCGGTAAAGCAGAGGCGGCACTCGGTTTCAGTCAAGTCACCATGGCACTGGATGAGGCCGTACACTGCTAGCGTTGGCGAGGCGAGGGAGTACTTCCACCAGCGCTGGGCGGCGACGCTGTCGGAGAGCTCGTTCATGATGGCGATGAGGTCGGAGACGACGTTTCCAGCGACAATCCAAGTGGAGTTCTCGCAGATGCGGCCCACTTCGGTGATTCGAAGATCGGAGACGGCGAGAGAGAAGAAGAACGAGGAGAGCGCGAGCAGAGGAAGGGCGATTGATGGGCTCGCTCCGTTCGACTTCATGGGCTCTGCTTGAGATATGCTCTGTTACCGAATTTTCCTTCTCTCAGTTCTCTTCGAAGAGAAAAGAAGAAGAAGAAGAAGAAAAGGGAAAGATTCGAGCAAGAGCGCGATGGGAGCTCCGATTCAACCTGATGATCTCATAAAAAGATTCAACACAGCTACACCACGCGCAGTCGAAGCTACAGACTGATGCTTGATTTCTGGGGTCTCGTTTTTCACCTCACCCCTTGCTTTCTTCATGCTACGGCAGGGTTTTTGAAAAATGCCGCCGCGATAACATCTCTCTCTCTCTCTCTTGGTCGGTTGGAATGCAGTGTTTTTTTTTTTGTTTTTTTGGTCGGTGGAATGCAGTGTTTGACGCGGCGAGAATGATGAGGGGGTTCTAAGACCTTTCGAGTCCGAGAATATTTTGGATTGAGGGCGGTCCAGACGAGAGAGATCTGCAACGACCGAAGCGACGAGGGCGACGGATGTTGACGTCCATGTCGGTAGTTTTTTTAAAATGATTAAATGATAATTTTTTTTTGGTGAAAATTAGATGATAATTTTTAATCTATTCTGAAAATAATAATGATTATAATAAATTATTATAAATTGTTGTGAAGTGTATCCCTTCAAAAATTTGTGACTCATGACAAGTAATTATCACAAAAAAAAATTAAATTAGTAGGAACTCGTTTGGACGAAGAGGAAACTTAGAACCTAGTATAAGTTTTTAAATTTTTCTTGGTTTATACCTTCATGTAATTATATGGTATTCCAAGGTGTTCAATGATGGTTGTGTAATCCGGAATTACTAGTCTAAATTTTCATTTCATGATTGCGGTTTTTACTTTGTTAATGATTCATATTCTTCATGTATTTAAATATAAGTTATGATCAATAATTGTAGCTATATATTGTGGTAATTAAAGGTGATGGTTCACTACAGTTGTTTAATTAATAATATAGGTGGAATCTGGAACTCATCATGAAATCTGTGATAGGATAGGTTTTAGAGTATGTAATGTAGGTTCCTAGTTAAAAAAAAAAGAGAAATATGTTCCAATGAGTAGGTTCCATATAAAATCTATATGAAATCTGAAATCATTTATTCCTAAGTATCATGAATCTTATATTTGCACGGTTGTGATTAGGTTTGTTAGATAAGGTCCATCATTGAAAGGTTCTCTTTTGTATCAAGTTGGGGCCAATCCACGTTCATAATTATGCTAAGACCTTTAATTTGACTTTAGATGATCAAATTTAGCCTCACGTGTTTCAGATGAGATTCCCCTTGCATTTTTCATACATGTACATTTGACTTTTCTAGTCCCATGGTTGCGGCCACGAGGTGTCCGAGCTAGTCTCTATCCGGCCCACCTACTCGAATGAAAGAATGATCGGGCACCCTCTTGTTTTTTGGCTTGAATTTAGGGATAAATGTATCAAAAATCTTAAAATTAGTCACAAAACTCCAAATTGAGTCCTAAAATATTTAAAAAGTGTAATCAAGTTATAAAACTTATCTCTTTAAACTTTCAAGAATTGTAATCATTGGAAGGATTTTATACTTTGACCAATTTGATAAGTTTTAAGACTATTATAATTTTGTGACAAATTTTAGAACTTCTAATATACTTATTCCTTAGATTTATTTATGACCTCTTCTGCCTTGACTATCAACCACTACTTAGAATTCCACAAATAAAAACGCCTAGGAGCATGGTAGTTCACACATGACCATCTCAATTCACATCTAAAGTAGGAGGAAATCTTAGGAAAATTGAGCAAGTTCTCATATCAATATGTTGCAAGTGTGAAATGATTGAACAACCCTTCTGTGCTTTTCAAAGTGTAAAGAAAAATATGGTTTCAAATTGGGTAGAACAATAAAATCGGATCATTGAGCTGAATAGAATAATCTAGTCGGACTTTGAAGGGTAATCTCAATTTCTTTAAAGATTTATTTGCCCACAACGTTGTTAATGTTTACTGGAAAATTTATATTCTAGTATTTCTAGTATTTCTCAAATGAGAATATTATATAACAATTATAATATTTCTCTAAAGTCTCTCAAATGAAACAATTAGAAATAATGGTTGTATATTCTTTTGAAAGAAAACAAAAAATGAAAGAAGAAGATTATGATCAAACATACACGTTTTAGTAATTTATAGCGAAAATAAGAAGTTATATCCAAGTAGACACAACCTTATGAGGATTAAGAAATTATGCTTGAATAGGTATGAACTTTGAGTAACCATTGGATGAAATAATAAAAATTCGAAATTTAATAAATAATAAAAAATAACTGTACTTCTTTGTGAATAGTCACAAGGTTTCCACAGGACTTATTGTTAATTTTTATAAAAATAAATCCTAATTTTTCAATAAATAAAAAATAATAATCATTGATCAGTGTCAAATCTCTTATACGTACGCATTCACATTTTCTCGACATGGGACAAGACACCTCTTAGTTTATTTAACAAACAAACTACCAGCACAAAGCACATGGAATAAAAGAATGACAAGCATAAAATCATTAGCCAATCTCAAGTGATTCAAGAGATCATATGCACTGAGTCCCTAACTTCACTAACCATTGTTAGCATCATATGCTAAATGCCTACTCAATTATCTCAAGCCCTTAGCACTATTTTATATGCCATATGGAATGGTCATTAGCTTTCAAAGAGTAGTTGCTGATCCCAAAATGACACTAGGAAAGAATATGAATACTTGAAAAGGTACCATATGGGCTTAAGTGGACCTAGCCCGATTATGTTTTTTTTTTTTTTCAAAAAACCGAGTCGAAATACAAGAGGAAGGGCATCGAAACATGTTACATATTTCTAAACTCGAGCTCATCGCACAACATCTTAATTTTCTTCTAATTCTTATATGAAATTACTAAATTTAATCAAGTGATTTATCAAACTTTTCTCCAAGTGAGTTATCAATTAAGTTTGGATTCTTAACTGTTATTTGAGTTAGTCATCGGTATAATACCAAAAATCAGTGCTACATTTATCCTTAATTAAATTTCATGTCTAAAAAATCATAATGGTTAATCTCTAATTAGTTTTCATGTCATAAAAAATATCGACAAATGTTTCCTTCTCGGCTTCTGTTCAATATTCTAAATAATTATGAACATGGAAACACATTTGGTAAACAATTTGGATGATCGATGTATGACTTGATTCCTCATGAAAAATTCACCATAGATGGGTCTTTAAAGGACATTATTTTTGGGAAGTCGGATCTGAAAAATAAACTCCCTCACATTTCAAAAAGTGGGGAAATGATCACAAGAGTTGATAAATTAGCAAAAAAAAAAAAAAAAAACCAAATAAAAGTTAGTAAGAATTTAAATGAGAAGTAACCCAAAAGAAGTTGGTTATTATAATTGGAGAAAAGTTGGTAAATAATCAAAAGAAAGACTAACAAATTCATATGGGAGTTAAGTAAATTTAGGCCAGTAGTAAGGATGATAAGTAAAAGTTAGTGAAAAAAACTTGATAACTTGTAAATTGTAAAACAAAATTCAAATAATTTCATAACAAATAAGTTACCAGACAAAAGGGTGATTGGTGACCTATCTAATCAATAGTTTTTTTAACACAGATGAGATGTTTCAAATTTCTACCAGCACAAATTTTTTCTTTTAATGAAACGAGAGAATCATCCTAACATAGTATTCTGCTAGGTAGATAAAGGAAAGTTGATGTGTTTTCTTTTGTCCATAGACAAGGTAACATTATCCTCATGTAAGAATATACCTATGGAAAACCCCCTCTCTCCTCTCTCTCTCTCTCTCTCTCTCTCTCTCTCTCTCTCGCCAAATCTCTAGTATGGATGCAATAATATCTATTGGCAGCATGTGAGTCATGTGTTGTGGAAAGCAAGTAATCAAACAATAAAATAGACAAAATAAAAAAAGTAGATCGAACACCATATTTATGTGGTTCGGTCGTAGTGATCTACGTCCATGAAGCGAGCAATAATGAATTCTACTATGGATGAAACGATACAATGGAGATTATAATCATACTCGAGTCACTCAAACATTCTCAGTATTTCTGAAGCCCCAATTACACCTAATATCTTACTTAGTGTTTTGCCTCGAAATTCCTCGTGACATAAACTTTCAATCTCGTAGAAATTCAATAGATCTTAGGCTCTATTTGTTTCATGGAAAATAATTTCCAGGAAAATGTTTTTCAAATTTTCTAATGTTCATTTCATGGAAAATAAATTGTTTAAGGAAAATATTTTTCATTAATGGAAAAAAATTATTTTAAAATGGGGAAAAATGTTTTTCATTTTTTAATATCTTCTTTCACCTCGCTTTCTCTCATCAAACACATTTTCCTTTATTTTTTTATATTTTTAAAAAATCGAGTTTTTAATTATTTTTCCTTTTTTATGTTTTTTCTTCTTACTTGGCTTTGGCTGGTCGGTGATCGGCCAAGGCCAAGGAAGAAGAAAAAAATAAAGAAAAGAAAAGAAAGAAATAAATAAATTTAAAATTTTAAAATCAATTGAAAAAGTCAAAATAACCAAAAAAAAAAAAATTTGAAAATGAGTCTATGAAGGAAATCTCTATTTATCTTCAAATTTCAATTGAACACCAGAATATATGGTTATTTTCCAAGAGAATGACTTATTGAAAAACAATTTTCGAAAAACGTCCACATTTTTCGCAAGACGAATGGAGCCTTTAAACTCACAAGATTTAATTGGCTTGACCACTATCGGGGACCAATGAAAGCCAAGGAAGAAGACGAAAAAAATAAAGAAAAGAATAGAGAAAAAAATAAGATTTAATTGGCTTGAACATTAAATCTTCTTGCCTTTACCCAAAAGAAAAACATTAAATCTTCTTGGATGTAATTTCATGAATAAAAACAAAAAATTCCACTATCAAGCACTCGATATTGGGCGCTTCAAGAGAGTGCACACCTTGTCAAAAACGACTCTCCGCCGCAAGAAGACTCGCAGCATGAATATATAGGTTGGTCAACAAGGCCAACTTATAGTAGAATTTAATTTCCCCTCTGTTCTTTCTCTGCACGCTGACCGAGCCCAAGTCCAACACAAAGTCCGGTTGGATTTTTCAGTTTGAGAACACAGGCTCCTATTCTTTTGCAGAATGTGCTTCAACAAACTTCCGTCTCATTCAAAGCTGACTTATCCATTATTAATCGTCGCTTCAACGCCAAATAATTTCCGTATTTTTCAGCATTATTCTAACACCATGCACCGCACAATAAGCGGTTCAAGTGAAGTCCTCTCCTCTCTAAGCTCTCTCCCATCCTAGTTACAGCTCAAAAATCACGCGTCTCCGATTGAGTTGAGATGAACAATAAACCTTAGTTCACAACCGTTGATCAACTTTCTGTTTCTGTCTTTACTTCCTCAGACCCACAGGACAAAACCCGGAAGAGATTCAAAGAAGAGGCCTTCTATTTCAGCCGACGTCCTGGTTCATTTTAAAAGAAGGAAGCGTTTCGGCATTTCGTTCGGAGAATCACAAATCCATGGAGCGGGCAAACCACAAGGAGTGGAGTTGGCGATATGTCTCCCCGGCCGACCATGCCTTATCCTGGAGCGAGGTGGGGACGGCCTCACGGCACCGCCTTGTATCCAAGGAAGAGACGGCGACGGACTACGTGTACGAGACGGACATGCCATTGCGGGAGGAGGTGGTGAGGGTGGAGATCAGGTAGGGACGGGCCTTGCAAGTGATCGGCCAAAGTAATGCCGTGATGGCCCTGGTTGCCTAAGGTGAGGGTGAGCGGAGCTACGACTTTGGTGAACCGCAACGGCGTGGTCACGGTGAGAGTTCCCAGGCGGGAAAGATTCCGAAAAATAATTGAAGAGTAGATCTTTCAGCCCTGATGCCACCTTCTGCCGTGCTGCCGAGTTCAATTTCAAGGGAGGTGTTACACGGGAGGATGGGGATGGAGGTGGTGGCAAGAGACCCTTGGCTCACAAATTTCTCAGCATGTATGAATGTTAGTCGGATTGAAATGTTCGGATATCCATATAAAATAAAAATTTTACCACTGCTCGCGTAGCGCATGCGTTGCCTTTGGTATTATCTTATGTTGGAATTCTTCTTCAGCTTTCATTTTTAGTCGTCAGTTGTCTTCAATATCTGATATGTAAACTTTCAAGTTGTATCTTTTGTTAAGAGTATGGCTGTAAGTACCTGTGCTATGAGTATTGGCGGGCACTGCGCTGTCTGCTGAGTTGAATTACACCATTCCACAGACGTGCTTCGGAAGCACGTCAGACGGAAACCTGTTGGCACATTGTCGCCCCTCCCGACCATCTCTCCCCGCCGGGTGTTGGTGGACGATGTCCTACCATCCGGTCTCCGAGGAGAGACGTTACATCGCGCGGCGGTCGATTACCACTTCCTTGCCCATCTCTGCTCTGTCTCTTCCCAGCGTGAGCGGGGATGACGGTGAATGGCCAGGTCTCCGAAGAAGAGAGGCGACGGTTCACGTGAACAAGATGGAAGTCCGTGGCTGAACAAGGAGGAGGTGATGCTGGATTTTAGGTGGAGACCAGCTTGTGAGGGGTTGGCCTATGGATTTTCTCCGATTAGAAGGTCGAGACTGCTGACACGTCTATAAAGGTAAAAATTCGAGATTAGGGTATCGTGACAAGGGCCGTTTCTCGGCCAAAAAAAGTCATTTCAATTTTTTTTAAAGTTTTTGGAGTTACATTAATTTCTATCTAAACTTAGGTGTTGATTTCTTCAATAATCCAAGATTGACTTTTGATTTGTTTTGATCAACTTCTAATCTCAACCCGTTGGGCCAATTCTCAATTGGGCTCATTTGGCCCACTAATCCAAGCCCAATTACCAAATTATAGTGCAGTTCTACGATCGGAGGATCCTAGGCCAACCCGGTCGACTCGAGTGGACTTGATTAGGCCCATGACATCCCAAATTTTTGTGTGATGGACAGTAATATATATATATATATATATACCTTATATAACTAAATATTAGGTTAATACCACAATAAACCAACGAATTTACCTCAAGATAATTTTTTTACCAAAAATCTCAAATTGGTACACCTAGACAAATTTACCACAAACGGGTACCCTTTGTTAGTTTCCAATAAATTAGATTAATATAGCAAAAAAAAATCTCAAACTAATATATTTTTGTTAAAACCCTAAATTGGTATATCCTTTAACTGTTACGTGTCATATGGTAAAATTTAGTGGATACTAACGGGGATAAATTTGTTACAAGTGTACTAATTTGGGATTTTTTGCGGTATTAATCCAATTGGACATTTGTGACAAATTTACTCTCCATTAATTTCATGAAAAACCGCAAATTGATAAACTTGTGACAAACGAAGGGTAAAACCCAAAACTGATATACTCCTCAACTATTATATGTTATTTAACTTAGCAATTTGATGATAAAAGTTAATATAAACTAACCAATGGTAAATTTGTGACTAGTGTACCAATTTGAGGTTTTTGGTGATATTAACTATTTTTAAAAATATTAAATTTAAAGGATCTTGCTAGTAGGATTCCAGGAAATTTCCTTTGGTAAAACCTATGGTGTCATCTCCATAATTTTCCGTCTCTTTCAATTCTATATTGCAGTTAGTTAAGAGAAGACCGTGAGGTGGAGGGACGTCGATAAGCCTGGCTGAGCTTGACTCGGCACTTGCAGCATTGGTCTTTCGACGCCGGCAAGGTGAATCGTTAAAAAAACTAGAGGAAACCAATCAAAGTACGTTCGATCCGAGGGTCGTGATGATGCGATTCTGGCATTTCCATCTATATAAGAAGAACGAGGCGGCGTGGGGAAATTGCGCCAGTGATCACAGCTCCATAACACCAATTGTTACGTGAAGAAAAGAGAGAATTCGAGCCATCATGCAGCCCTCGGCTCCTCCCTCAGACCAACAGGGCGGGATCTGGAACAAGATCAGCGACACCCGGAACAAGATCGACCGCACCCGGAACAACGTCAAGGGCGCGGCCGTCGTTTTCGTTACCCCTCTTGGTCTCCTCGCCGACCAGCGGCCCATGTGGGGTGACATGGCATACGACCAGGTCACCGAGGAAGAGACAGTGGCGGCGTTCGTGTACAAGATGGACAAGCCAAGGCTGCGGGAGGGCGAGCTGAGGGTGGAGATCTGGGGGGGCAACGCCCTGTGGGTGATGGGCCAGGGAGATGAGACCATTAAGGTGAAGCTCCGGAAATACCACAAGATGAGGTTGAGCAGGGCCACGGCTTCCATGAGTGCCGACGGCGTGCTCACCGTCGCGATTCCCAAGCGGCACGGGCCTCGGAAGTGGTACCAGTACAAAGATTTGGCTTTTAATAAGTTCAAGACAGTCCGCGTTGGGATCTCTTGGTCTTGACAAAGCAGCGACTTTGCAAGTACTCCAACTCTCGAAGAAGTTCCTTTCCATCGTTCGGCTTTTCGAAAGCATCGTCGAGTCTTCTAATATCAGTTCTAAGATTGTCATCCCCGATCTTCTGCCTTCCAAAGCCTTGTTTTAAGGTTTGACCAGTTCGTTCGTCTGGTTCTTTTGAGGCTGTATGCAGAATTGTTACGTGGATGTTTGTCGTAATTTCTGTTGTGATTATATGTTGTTAATGGCTCAACATTAGTCACATGTTGAAGCTTTAATGGATAAGTTAATGGATGCATTAACGTATGGGTCTCTTTAGTTTACGTGCAACAGTTATGTCTCTTCAGTCCTTTTTGCAATAGTTTCTTTGTTTTTTTGATAAAAATGAATGATGTAATAATGGATTTATGACTCAACGTGACTCTTCATTCAGCTGTATAGTTTTTGAATTTAATATTGTTGTTATTAAGGGTTAATGGCTTAACTAACGCGAGCATAACTGACATGATTTTTCAGTTCATGTCCTTTCAGTTTTCTGCGACCGCTTCCCTCGTTAATAAATAGACGCGTCCCTTTAGTTCAAAAACACAACAACAAAAACTCCTCGAAGTACTCTTCTAGTTTCTTTGTAGTCGTTCTGTGTGTTAGTTTTAAGAAGTGTTCAATAGTGTTCCGTTCATATAATATTGATACAAATGGATTTGGGATGTTGTATCTTAGGAAGTATAGTTTGTGAAGCTACTTGGCTCTATTCATAGGAACTAATTGAAGGAAATCTGGTAAGCCGTACCTCACATTCTATTTATTTTGTTATCGCTTTCTTATAATTATTATTTATCTGATGACAACAAATAGTGTTGCATATTTTTTCCCTGATAGTAATTATTTTTCAAACATTTTAAGGTGATTATTTCTTATCGTTTGTTGGATTTATCAAAAAATTGAGATAGCTGATAACAATCAAGTACCCAATAATGTTTTGAATGTTTCTGAGAATGTTCCTATGATTGTTTTGACTAGTAAGGTTCAAACATCATGGCCTGGTGTTGTGGCAACAAATGTTGTGAACCTTTGGGTTGAAGCCATTTATGGTGATATGGATAAGTTACTTGACTAATATACTCGAGATTGTTTTTCAAACAATACATGTCAAATGGCGTATGTTTCAAATTTCGGAGGGATGGTTCAATAGGCTTTGCCTAATATGATAATACCAACTCTAGTAAAACTAAATGAGAAATTGGAGAAATTCACCAGCGTGGGGTTTAACCAATGGCAATAGAAGATGTTCTTCTATCTGCCCTAGCCAAATTTGGTCAAGTACTTATTGGAGGTGTGCCCCATATTAGTCCTGATGAGCAAGATGTCACGATGCTCGGGGCATTTGAGGCTTGGAAGCACGGGGACTTCCAATGCTGAAATTATATCCTTATCTATCCAGTAAACTCCTTCTATAATGTTTGTTGTAGTATTGAAATTGCTAAACAATAATGGGGTCCTTAGAAAAGAAATATAAAACCGAGGATGCGGGCACCAAGAAATTTGTGGTTGCCAAATTCTTGGACTTCAAGATTGTGGATTTTAAATCTGTCATGAACCAGGTCCAAGAATTGCAAATAATTTTGAACGACATCTTTGTTGAGGGAATGTTATCTATTATATCATACCAAATGGTGGCTATTATCAAGAAGTTGCTATCAGGCAATTTAGGCTTCAAAAATGATTTAAGGCACAAATGAAAAGGGATGAGTTGTGAAGATCTCATTCCGCTCCTCAGAATCGAGGAGGACAACTGAAAGAATGCAAACCCTCCAATGGAACTAGAGGCCAATTTTGTTAAGTTTTCCAATTCCAAGCAAGATAGGAAGAGGAAAAAGTCTTTTTAGGGGGCGTTTTTTGTTTGCAACAAGCCTGGTCATCGGCCAAGGATTGCAAGAAGCACCTAAACAAAGGCAAAGGTGGAAATGTGGCCAAGCATCTGAATGTGACGAAGCAAGAAAGTGACAAGAGACTGAGGGTGCGAATGGTAACGTTTCTGTTCTTTTTTTGTTCCAGGGAATAGAAACAAAAAAAAAGTGTTTCTGTTCCGGGGAACAATTTTTGAACAAAAGAACGCGTTTGGTAACGTTTGTTCCGGGAATAAAAAATGAATAGAAACACGTTTGGTAAATTTTATTCTTTTTTTATTTCTTTTAATTTTTTAAACATTTTTATTTTTATTTTTCATTTTTTCCTTTCTTTTTTATTTTTTCTTTTTTCGGCCGGTCCCCGGCCTCCGGCGACCGGCCGACGGGGCCGGCAGCCTCGCCAGATCTGGGCGA
Source organism: Eucalyptus viminalis (assembly GCA_014182385.1). Lineage (NCBI taxonomy): Eukaryota > Viridiplantae > Streptophyta > Magnoliopsida > Myrtales > Myrtaceae > Eucalyptus > Eucalyptus viminalis. The sequence continues at coordinate 4,882,988 of CM024527.1, forward strand.
GCTTGAGCTCGCCCAGCCATGGCGAGGCTCGGCCTCGCCGGGGGCTCGCCCAACCAAGGCGAGGCTCGGCCTCGCCCGCGCCGGCAACACTCCGGCGAGGTCGCCAACCCTCGAGGGCGTCGCCGGCCCTCGACGGCCAGTCGCCGGCCATGGCCGATGCCGGCGACCGGCGAAAGAAAAAAGAAGAAAAAAAGAAGAAGAAGAAAAGAAGAAGAGAAGAAGAAGAGAGAGAAGAGAAAAACGTTTCTTCATTTTTGTTTGGAACAAGAAACAACAGATTGTTGTTTCTTTTTTTGTTCTTATTTTGTTCCGAAACAAAAAAAAAAAAACATAAACGCAACCAAATGCGTTTGTTCTTTTTGTTCCCCGAACAAAATCCGTACATAAGTGTTCTAGAAACGTTTCTTTGGAATGTTTCCATGCACGCCCAGACTGTTGTGGTGGTATTTGACGTATCCTTACTTTACCATGAAGTCTGCGTATTTCTCAAATACCCTTTTAAGCAATCAATACAATTTTGTTGACAAAAATAAAAAACAAAAAACTCATTACAATCGACTTAACATCATCTTTTAATTATTGACAACGTTGGCTGAGGTGGACCACCGTATCATCGTTAGTTACTTTGGCCCGCCAATTTTTCTTTTAACAATATTTAGTATATAAAGGCTGGTTTGCGGAACTAATTCATTTATGAACGAATTATTAGATTGCAAGTGGTTTTTACAAGCAAGCCATGTTCAGCGATCAATGTCAACTAGAAACATCCCCCGACTTGCAGAATTTCGAGGAAAAACATCCGCGAATCGAATTTCCGAAGCCTGCATTTATGTCGGTGGTTGATCAACCCTAGTTAAAATGTATAAAAATATGATTTGACTTTTTAAAATTATTATTATAATTCCGTGCTGGCGTTTTTACACGCTTATACGCGATCCTCTATTCTGCAAGAGACTCTTATTGGTATCTCAGTCGATTCTCAGCCGCTGACCCAGGAAAAAGAAACGCATCCGGGAGATACCACTCGCAGTAGTTCTCGGTGTACCAGAGAATATCTAACGAGCAACGTCATCAATGTCGTGTATGAATAAGTCGAACGTGTCAAGAAAGTCGATGAGGCCGGCCAGCCAACGTCGTTAAATTAGGTCTCCCCATTTGACTATGCCTTATCCGGAGCGAGTTGGGGACGATGTCGCGCCGCCTGGTCTTCATGGATGAGACGGCAATGGACCGGCTGTGACCGGAGGAGGAGGAGGAGGAGGGTGAGGGCAGAGATCAGGTGGCCAAGGGCCTTGCGAGTGATCGGCCAAGATGAGGTTGCTGAGAAACATAAGGCGGGGGCAAGCAGAGTCAATTAGCGTTTAATGTCCAATTGAGGACGATCGATGACTAATTTAATTAAGTACAACTTCAAATAAAAAGTGAATGGATTCTATTGCGTCTTGACATCTTGAAAATTCAAATATCGAATTGCTAAATAATGCGCAAAGAACGAATTAGAAACAAGAAGGAAATTGCATCGTCCTTTATTAATTTAGAACACATGGCTTACATTCTTGGAGGCTATGCCTGATCGATTGAACATGAACTAGTAATGAGGATGAATAAAACTAATCCAGTGCGACCGAAATGTTTTTATAAACAAATGCAAGTATTAGACTCGAAAACTGATCTCATTCGAAAGTCAAATTTAAATTCTAGACAAAATCTAATCCCAATCAATCTGATTATAAATGATCTTCCGATGCTCATGTCTTCAGAATCACAATATGATTTTATTTTTGTGATGTCTTCATGGCCTGTGATTATTCTTTTCCTTTTTCCATCGCTTTCGATTGTTCCCTTTCTGAGATGGGCCATTGCGTTGTGCTTTTTCATCTCCATCAGCAAGAATTTTTAACTGTCCTGACTTGCGCGCTACTCTCTGAATGATCTGTAATTGCTCCCATTACTCGACCTGATCTTTGACTTCCCGCATGCTTTGGGTCCATTGATTGTCACTGAGTTTCATATGTAAGAGTTTTCCTAATGTGGACTAAATTAATTGATATTGTAATTTACTGTTTTTACAATTACCGTAAAACATGGTTGGTCTAAAGTGAGATAGAATGTTTCTTAATTAGTCTAATATGGGCTGGCTAATGTGGGCCGAGTTGAGCCCGGCCCATAACGAGGACCACGAAACTCTATAAATAGTATTTAAGTCTCTCATTTAATCCTAATTTCTCACCTGTATCCTCGCCCCTGTAGAGCTCAAGTCTCTCCTCTAATCCTAATTTCTCACCTGTATCATCACCTAAGGGGCGTTTACCTAACGTTACACGTGAGGGGGCCGCCTCATTGAGCCAGTGATACGAAGGGCAATAGAGGAGAATGACTTGCGCGTGGAACATTGTGTTTCTACTTCCGCTTCAAGAACAGTGGATCCCCTTGATGAGTGGGTAATCCTTTTTCTGTTTTCGCTTTATGTTCGATGGATCCCAAAACAGGTGCATTAATCTTTCTACTCAATTATATATGTTCTTGTTCTAGTTATGGAGATATTGGGGTTGCGCAATTTGCGTCCAACATGTAGTATCAGAGCAACCATAACCCTAGAATTTGAACGCATAAAGTTTTTGCCCTAATTTGTGATTTTCGAGATTTTTTGTTCAATAAAAATAAAATTAAATCACAAATTCGGACTGGGCTCAACAAAACGAGCAAGACGGTTGGTGGCGCGTCGTCGGGGGAGGCCTCACACACCCCCACGCGTTGCCAAGGCGTTTGAGACACGCCCCACGCACGGTCACGCGCCCTCACGCGCTCCCACGCGCGGGGTGCGACTTGCGCGTGTGCTCCACGCGCCGCGCACTCAAGCGGCGTGTGAGGGCGCGTGGAGCGTCGGATCAACGCGTGGCCGGTGGCGCTGGATCCGTATGGCTGTCCTCTATCTTGTGGTGAATTTATTTTACATGTTTGATATTTTATGGATGTGAAAATACATACGGAACCCTAAATACATGTATTTTTAGTATATTTTTGTGTATTTTTCTTATATTTTCTGTGATTTTGGAAATATAAGTGTTGGGTTATAGGTATGTTATCACATAAATATTATAATTGTGTGATTCATTAATAAAAATTAAACTTTATTGTGAACTGAAGCTGGCTTAATGATATACAACCATTATGGAATAGTAATTGAGCTATGTATTGAGCTGATGAGAAACAGTAAAGGTTATGAAACTTTTGGTACTCAAGCATACTCTTTGACACGCTGGTAATCTTTGAATGATGGACGTCTTAAGAACTCGTGACAAAACAGATTGTACTAATTAACATATCTGTTGTATGTGGGTAATGCATGTCAATTAAGTTACTGCATATTGTACATGAACTCATCCGGTCACTTGTTAATGTCTATCAAGTTGAATATTTTTATGATTAAGTAGTATGACAATATTTACGCAGAGCAATAGTATCTACTGTTAAATTTTAGATATTTTGTTCTCTGGTTTGACTCAATTAATAGGCCACTGGTTGATTACAATGATAATTTGTTACTTAAAAATTGGATAATAAATCAGTGGTTGGCCATGGAGTCATGTATTGCCGTATGAAACTCATGAGCAAATAGTTGATTAGTTATCAAGCTTGTCCATCTGGAGTACCCAGTATTGCTATTGATGTTAACTTGTGAGGGATCATCTGAATCAACATTCTTTTAATATTGTTTTAGTAATCAGTAATCGGGGTAGACAAGATGCTTGCTTCTATGAGAATTTTCTTGTGTTACTGTAATTAGTGATCTCATTGGAATCTGTCTTTCAGGTTCGCTATATATATGTGTGTGTGTGTGTGTGTGTGTGTGTGTGTGTGTGTGTGTGTGTGTTTTGTGTGTGTGTGTGTATAAATAAAGATTTTATTAATGAATAAAGCAATGTAATTAGCATGATATGTGATTTTGGTGATATGCTGTCCCTATCACTAAAGTTAAAATCACATGTATATGGTGTATGTGAGAAGTAAAATTTATATCATTGGTATGAGAGAATTTCAATGATTCAATTTAGTAGTGACCGCCAAAGTAGCACGCTTGATTGGGTTTGAGAAATTTCAGTCTTGTACAATGATTGTGATGTCTCCTGGTCTAATGCGTAGTCATACTCCCAAAGGAGGTGATTGTATATTAGTTAATGGAGGGATACATGATAGTATGGTGGAGAAGTGATTGATTCTAGTGATTCATATGCTCAAAGGTGATGAATTCACGAAGAATTAGAATATATTCTCATAACTACTATCATGTGGGGAGTGTACAACTGCATGTCATGTATTCTGCCGAAAGGTGATTATATGATTATGCGTGTAACTTTCTGGATGTGTACTTGTATGTCAAGTTACACAGTGCTCACATGATGCTAATTATATACATTGCTTGGTTTTCAGTCACATTTTCTGTAATTAATAACTTCATTATTATTGAGGTTTTTACTGCTTCAAATTTTAAGTTGTGGACATATGATTTGTTGATTGAGAAAAGAGCAATTGAATTTATGTACTATTCATGAAGCGTTCCATTCTGGAACACTTGAAAAGAGGTTTGCTTGCGGACTGCACTGCTATAAGATGATGGAAGCCTTAGTTGCTTGAAATTATATCATGTCTGATATTGAAATTATGACATATTTGCAAATATTATGTTTAAGTCCTAATGACATATACATCTCGTATATGATTAAAATGTTATTTCCGAAAGTTTTCTATTTAAGGAAAATAACCGAGATAAAGAATAAAAAAATTACAATTAGTCTTAAAAGATTGTTAGGCTTAACAGTGGCTGTGAATATTTTGGCAAGTATGACAATGCGAAATAGCTTAAAGGGTCATTTGTCAAATACTTGGTAGATTATGGGGTGGTAATTTAATTAATATACCTGAAAATTCTGACAAAAAGATTTGGCCGAAAGGCATAAATGCACCATATTGAACATGTTGAAGAGTATGTGGTTAGATGCCATAAAATGTGGTATACAATCTATGAAACATCATAGTGTTTGGAAACTAACTTACTTGCCTAAAAATCATAAGTTCATTAGTTGCAAATTGGTGTACAAAACTAAAAGAATTTTAAAGAAAGATTGTGGAATTTAAAACCAAATTGGTAACTAAATTTTTTACTCTGAAAGAGGGGTGGATTATTATAGTGAAGAAATAATTATTTCTTTAAATATTCTTTCAGAGTGAACGTGGCATTAATAATTTATTTTGATATAAAGTTACGCCAAATAGATACAAAATCTATATTGTTCAATTGGAGAATTTTGCAACAAATATTTCATGTAAACTTGTGTGTAGATTGAAAAGTCTTATTTATAGTCTTAAGCAAGTTTCCAGACAATATTATTAAAGTTTCATAGTGTTGTTATTTTGTTTAATTGGGAACAAAGTAATTCAATATACTGCAAGGTCAGTGGGAGGAAATTTATTTTTTCTTATACTTTTATATACATAATATTTTGCTTACAAGTTGTGACCTTGAGACATCTTATATCCTATGTACCGAGGTCCGTAAGGATTGTTTTTGCCATATTATATTAGATTTTCTCGGAAGACATTTGCTAATTGTATATTGGAAATATTCAATATACATTATTGCAAGCCATGAATTGCTCCTGTTGTTAAGGGTGATGGACTAAATCTATAACATTGTCCTTATTTAGATATTGAGAAAATCTAATTAAAGGGAGTACCTTGTGTCAGTGCACTTAAAAGTATAATGTATGCTCGAATTTGCATTAGACTAAATATTGTCTTCGTGACGGGACTTCTAGGCAGATATCGGTCAAATCCAGGACATAATCACTGGGTTGCTGTCAAGAAGGTTTTAAGGTACTTAAATAAGACAATATATTATATGTTAATTTATAGACATGTTCAATTCTTGCAGTTAGTAGGGTATTTAGATGTAAACTTTGATGGCTGTTCTGATGACATGCAATAAAAAACGGAATACATATTTATGTTAGCAGTAAGTGCAGTAAATAAAATTCTATGTCATCTTCTACTATGTAAGCAGTATTAGTAACATTCTTTTAGGTTGTTATTTGGGCTTTTAGGCTCCAAATCTCATGTAGGGTTGATCGTTTTAACTTTATGGATAAATCCATACGGTTGTATTGAGATAACAAATTTGTAGTATTATCTTATTTACTACAGAGGTCTCAAGGAGCCTAAATATATGGTAATCAAAATTTTTGACTAAAAGCCAACGGTACAGAAATGCGACGTTTTAATATGATATATTTTCACAGATGATGTGATTGTAGATTCACTTCCTAAAGGTCTACGCCTGTGTGTATTTGAGTGACATATCGTTAGCATGGGCCTAGGAGCATCATAAGATGCTGTTGTTTAATGGGAGCTATTTTGGCTTTACTTTGATAAAGGTTTCATCTGGGTCCGTTAAACTTTGTAACGGTTTAATATGTATCAACTTTCACATTCAATAGAATATTTTCGAATGTATTGTTATTATGTTGAATACATATTGATAAAGTCTCAAGGGATTGTATAAATCTTGAGTGAAGGCTAGGGGTATCCGGGCATCCGGTTATTAGCATTGTGCATATGTTTTGTGATACACAAAGAAAGGTTAACCATAAGGATAAGACATATGTGGGTTCATTGGAACCATAAAACATTTTCTAGTGGCACAAGTTTTTGTGACGCCTAAAGTAAGAGAATGTTGACTAACAAATAGGATCTCTCTATCAGAGATGTTATCCATTTGCCACACTACCATATTGAATCCATATTAATAAAGTTAAGAACATTCGTAACCATGGAAGGCTCCGTGTGTATACATGCAGTTATCGCCATGATTCGGTGTTTAAGACTTTATGGGATATGATTGACTATTTAGAATTATCTCTGGACCAAATGTGCGCACATACAGTACGATTTCAACTAATATAATCCAAGTGGGAGAATGTAAGAGTTTTCCTAATGTGGACTAAATTAATTGATATTGTAATTTACTGTTTTTACGGTTACCGTAAAATAGAGTTGGTCTAAAGTGAGATAGAAGGTTTCTTAATTAGTCTAATATGGGCTGACTAGTGTGGGCCGAGTTGAGCCTGGCCCGTAATGAGGGGGACTGGTTGGAAACTCTATAAATAGTGCTCAACTCTCTCCTTTAACCCTAATTTTTCACCTGTATCCTCACCTAAGGGGCGTTTACCTAACGTTACACGTGAGGGGGCCGCCTCATTGAGCCAGTGATACAAAGGGCAATAGAGGAGAATGACTTGCTCGTGGAACATTGTGTTTCTATTTCCACTTCAAGAACAGTTGATCCCCTTGATGAGTGGGTAATCTTTTTTCTGCTTCCGCTTTATGTTCGATGGATCCCAAAACAGGTGCGTTAATCTTTCTACTAAATTATATATGTTCTTATTATAGTTATGGAGATCTTGGGGTTGCGCAATTTGCGTCCAACATCATATACTTAACTTTGCCCATCGAAAACTCACGATCGACGAGCTCATCAAACATCCCATTGGTGGGTCTTGTTGGCCCTCCGTATTATCATGACCTTCCTGATCGATGAGCTTGTTGAGTAATATATCTATCATGCCACGAGTTAAGTGTATTGGCATTGCTTGTTTTTTGTCCAAATTTTGGGCCTGGTGATGACAATGCGAAAATCCAAAATGACTTGTCTGGTTCCATCATTGCATATGTCGGCATTGTTTGCTCTTGTCCAGACGCCTTCTACTTCGCGGCCCCTGTCTAATTTGAGGCGGCATGACGCTTGTGGTGGACGACCGCGTACGACCAGGTCACCAAGGAGGAGACAGAGTTGGCCTCCGTGTACAAGATGGACAAGCCCTGGCTGACCCAGGAGGAGGTGGCGGTGGAGATCCGTTGGGATCGGGTTCTGTGGGTGGTTGGCCGGGGGGACGAGGTGTTTAAGGTGAAGTTACCAAGGAGTGACAAGGTGAAGGTGAGCACTGTGACGGCCTCAATGAGTGGTGACGGCGTGCTGGTTCCCAAAAGGGACCAGCCTCAGAAGGGGTACAAGTACAAGGACTTGGGACTTGTTAGGTTCAAGACGGTCCACATTCCGATTTCTAGTTAAATTCATTCTTATACAATCAGTTTTACCATATCATTTAATCAGAGATGCTGCAGAAAAATCGCCACTTGATAATTGGCCTGGCCTCCCTTTCCCTAAGCAATTTCCAGTTACCTTTTTAGTTTCCTTCGTAGTTTCCCTCCTAAATTTGAAAATAAAAAGCATTTTCAAGTTTCGAGAAATTCTGCCGTCAATATTTTAGTATTTTTGAAAGGGTTTAACTATCTCTTAGTTAATCAAAAGCCAGAGTTTGAGTAGAAATTACTCGTCTCGTACAGGGGAAAAGAAATCAACCTAAGTAGAAATTATTTTGTACAGGGAGTTCTTGATTCAACACATGTCTACAAAAAAATTGATTAATCCAAGAACGAAGGAAAGATGATACAAATTAGTCATGAACTCCTTACGTGTAATATGATCCCAAAACTTCTTCTTTTTTTTGTTCAGTGTGATTCTTAAACTTTAGACCGATATGCAATATCATTTCTGAATTTTCATTTTGTTTAATATAATTTCTGAATTATGTGAAAATGTTTAATGTTGTTATTGGATTTGAATTAATTGAATGATAATATTGAGCATCTTTATATAGTTTGAATACTAACTTAAACATGTACAAAAAATTTATAGATCATGTCGAACAAAAAGTTTGAGATATATTACGTATTAAATTAAAGTTCAGGAGTTATTGTGTCACTATCTCAAGAATGAATAATACCTTCGAGAAAATGAGAAACAAAGTAGGATGAGCGTGATCGCTTCCTTTTTCCACAATCTTCTGTCAACTTTGACGTTGGAGACTCTTTCCATCTCCTCTTTGTCAGGTCAAACCCACCAAGCTCCTGGAAACTCTGTGGACGACGACCCAACCTGGAAACAGCCACTCCGCATTGCATGGAAGAAACAGAGAAATCCCACATCCCCTCCCCGCCGCTGACCAATTCTGTGTAGGCCACCCCGAGTAGTTCAGTTTCTTCGTCATTTCCACGAAGAAGAACGAGTCTTGTCTCGTCATCTTTCTTCATCTTCTTCATGCCCATGCAATTTCCTCGACACATCCGCACCTCGGGGTCCACGAGGTCATTCTGTTAGAATATATATAATACTTTGATGCGAAAATACAAAAGAAAACAGTGATATTTTGATCTTCACGATTTTCACAATTAGATGAAGACATATCTTTATCCATAGCGTTGTACTTGATGATAATCGTTGTAGGAATCTCAAAGCAAAATAAGAAATCCAATTTCTTTCCCTTAACCCACTATACTTTAATGTATTCTATCGATGGAGAAGAGAATACCCAATTCCTTTATGTTATTGTTGTTCATTGTGGGTGGAGAGAGGACCGGACTCTGTACGTTTGTTGAAAATGTGCCTTCCATCAAAGCGATATACCATTTCATTTTATTAGAGTCGCAACTTCTGGTAACCAATAATTATTTATTTTATAGCATTTCAATAATTATTAAACCATATAATAAATCATATCATGTGGGTCACAATAATTCTTACATTCTCTCACTTGGCTCATATGATTTTTCTTTCATGGTTTAATAAAGACTATAATGTGCACAATAACATTATGCTATAAAATTTCATTAAATTGATAATCACATAATAATCACAATTAAGTAATGAAAACTAATGTGAGTCATAGCAATTGTATGTCATTAATCGACATAGTTCCTTCTATGTACTACAACTATAACACTTTACTTAACATGATCCATAAATGAGAAGTACAGTAATAGTCTAATCATAATGTTTCTTTAGAAACTATCCTGTTTAACATTCATCTATTTCCATAATGTATACTAAATAAAAAATAGGAAATATTAGAAACACGTAAGTGAGCTCAAAGTGTCAAATATATAAATTCAATACAATCATAATACAAGCATTAATGATGTCCAATAATGCCCATATTTTCAATATGTTCATTAAATGTTTTAGGCGGCAGTCTTTTTGTTAAGGGATCTGCTATCATAAAATTGGTGCTAATGTGCTCAATTGACACTCTTGCTTTCGAACTTCTTCTTTGACAAACAAATATTTGATCTCCATATGCTTAGCATCCTTAGAATACTCAGCCGTTCTTAGATAAGAAAATTGCTGTAAAGTTATCACAATAAATTTTCAGCGGCTTGGCAATACTGTCGACAATCACAAGTCCCGAAATAAAATCCCGCAGCCATAATCCATGAATTGTGGCCTCAAAGCATGCCTCAAATTTAGCTTCCATAGTGGATGCAACAATAACTGACTGCTTCGTACTCTTTCATGAAATTGCCCATCCAGCCAGAAGAAATAAGTAACCAAACGTTGATTTTATTATATCGACACATCTGGCTAAGTCTGAATCTGAATATTTAATTACCTCAAGATGATTAGATCTTTTATAAGTGAGTATATGATTCTTCGTTTCTTGCAAGTATCTAAGAACTTTCTTTACAACTTTCTAATGATTCATTCTAGGATTATTTTGATACCTGCCCAACATTTCGACAGCAAAACTAATGTTTGGTCTGGTGCAAGTTTGTGTATACATTAAGCTCCCACAACAGATACATAAGGAATATTTTTCATTTGTTCTCGTTCCAATTCACTTTTCGACATTGTATAAGACTAAATTTGTCACCTTTCTGAATTGGAACTATTCATACTGAATATTTACTCATATTAAATCTCTCTAAAATTTTCTTAATGTAGGCTTTCTGAGACAATCCTAATAATCATTGTGATCTATAACGGAATATTTCTATTCCCATCACATACGTTGCCTCTCCCATCTTTCATTTCAAAATTCTTAGAGAGAAATTTATTGGTTTCATGTAACAAACCAAGATTATTAGCAGCAAGCAAAATATCATCAACATATAGAATTAAAAAAAAAAAAATAAACTTGCTCCCACTAATCTTTATATATATACACCGATCAACGGTGTTTTCTTTAGATCCAAATGAAGTTAGGGTATTGTTAAACTTAAGATACCATCGTCGGGAAGCTTGTTTAAGTCCGTATATTGACTTCTTTAATTTACATACCATGTGTTCATTTCCTTTAACTGAAAAACTTTTTGGGTTGGTCCATATAAACATCCTCTTCTAAATTCTTATTAAGAAAGACGGTTTTAATATCCATTTGGTGTAGCTCCAAGTCATAATGAGCCACCAAAGCTATAATAATTCTAAATGAGTTTTTCTTAGAGACTGGTGAAAATGTCTTTTTATAGTCAATGCATTCTTCCTGAGTAAAACCTTTTGCAATAAGTCTGGCTTTATGTTGTTCAATATTATCTTTTGAGTCGCGCTTGGTCTTAAAGACCCATTTTCAGCCGACCTTCTTACGTCCTTTAGGCAATTCAACAATATCCCAAACTTGATTTTGATGCATGAATTTTAACTCTTCTTCCATGTCATTAAACTATTCATTAGAATCTTCACATTCCATGGCTTAAGAAAATGAATCTGAATCATTTCCAATTCCTAAGTCAATTTTTGACTTTTGTAGATAAATCATATAGTTATCAGAAATAGCCGATCTCCTTTCTCTTTGAGATCTTCTTAATGCTATTTCTTGTGACTTAGCTATTTGAAGTTCAATATTGACATATTCATTATTGAGTGTTTGTTTATTAATTTGTTGTTCTTTATTATTGTTAGGTTGTACTATAATATCAGGAATAACAACTTTAGAAGCTTTGGGTATAGGAACTTCTACCCTTACTTCTTGAATGCAAGCATCACACATTCTTTCACTCCCACTGATGTCTCCATTTTCAATGAACCTAGCATTTCCAGATTCAACAATTCTTGTATTATGATTTTTTTTTTGGTCGGTCATACTCTAATCCTACGTTAACATTCACTTTTAGATTTTTGCCCTTCCTCCTTGTAGGGCGTGGGAGTCGAAACCCACTCCTGAAATGAAATCGTCCCCACCCCAATTCTCATTGAGAATGTGGGGATTTGAACCCCCTATCTCTCCCTTCCAAGTTGGAAGGGTGGCAATTGAGGCTAACCCCCAGTGGTTTTGTACTATGATTATGATAATAAAATTTATACCCAATCAATGAAATAACCATTGACTGTTCTTTAATCCAATTTCATTTCATGTGGATTGTACATTCTTACTTCTGCTTGGCAACCTCAAACATGCAGGTGTCGTAAACTAGGTTTCTTTCTCGTCCACAGTTCAAATGGAGTTTTTGGAATTGTCTTACTAGGAACCATGTTTAATAAGTACATAGAAATCTTTAAAGCATACATCCACAAAGACTGACTCATCATACTCATAACCATTTCCATTAAAGTACGGTTACGCCTTTCTATCAAACAATTTTGTTGTGGTGTACCTGGCATTGTGTATTGAGCACAAATACCATGTCTTTCGAGGAATTTAACAAATGGACGTGGATATTGTCCCAATTCATCATACTTTTCATAATATTCGCCGCCTCTATCCGATCTTACTTTTTTCACATTTCTATCTAATTGTCTCTCAACTTCTTTAATATACCCTTCAAGTACATTAACTGATTGAGACTTATCATACAATAGATAAATGTAATCATAACGTGAAAAATCATCAATAAAGGTTATGAAATAACTTTCCTTATCAAATGATAGAACATCGAAAGGATCACATATGTCTGTAATAGCAGTTCGATCTTTTCCAAGCTTTATGGAAAGACTTTTCATCATCGCTACTTTCATCAATAATAGCAGTTGGTTTCTCAGCTTGAAGCGCTAAATCAAGATCCAGGACACCTAAGTGAAACTGGACTTGTTCACTCAAATTAGGAAAATTTATCCCATTGAATAAATGAACAAATGAAGCGTGCGAATGGAGTGAAACAGATACAGATATTGCAAATATGTAAGAAAATACTCATACATAATTGTTATGAGAATATCAGCTAATTAGATTCAAACTAAACTTAACATGTACATCATAGTTATCATTTGGGCGATTCTATGATATACAAATATATATAAACCATAATGATGTTAATAACTTTTATTTGGTAATTGTAAATATATCTTATTAAAATTTATTTGCTATCTTTGGATATACAAACAAATTTAACAAGTCATATTAATTACCAACTATCATGTTCATAAATTATAAGATAATAATTAATCTTTGGGTTAATCCCTAAGTTCTTATAATAAATGAAATTCAATATACCCATAACACCAATAATGATATGAAACATATCAATTTCATAAACAGCATCAATTAATCATAGGTAATTGATAAAACAATTTACAATATCAAAAATTCAGAAAACTTCAAAGTTTGGCCACTTTGGTGGCTAACAAACCATTCATAATATGAATTTTTAATATTGTAAAATACAAATATTTACCAAATTGCACACAATGACAAAACCGTAATCAAAGCATAAGGATAAAATCGTAAAATCATAATTCCATAAGGGTAGAATCATAAATTTATAATCCAGGGACAAAATGGTAAATAATTAGTAATGATAGAATCGTAATTATAAATTAAACAGGGGCATAACTATAAATAACCATCAAAAGAAGGGCAAAACGGTAATTAGGAGCCGTGGGAGGAGCAAAAGCATAAAAGTGCCGCGTGGGGACGTCAGGCATGTGCTGAGCACAAGCCTTTGTCCTTGGTGGGCGCGTGCCCCATACGTGCGCGCTCGGCACGTGCTTAGCAACTGCCGTAGGCGTGTGGCCCGCATGCGCTCGTGCGTTGCAGGCGCCTGCCAACCGATGTGCAGTTCCGCGCACGTGGGCTCCACACTCCAGCGGTTAGCGTGCGGGTGTATCCCATGCCTGCAGCAATTTCGCACACTTGACAGCGCGGGCGTGTGGAATCCACACTGCAACCGCAGCGCACACGTGGACCTACGCCTTCTTCCCCACGCGACAGAGGCGATTCCTTCGTCATTTTTCGCCATTTTCTCCATGAAAACATTCTATCATTCGGATTTTCTTTAACATAACCCTCTGAAAACATTTCAACGATAACATATAGTACAAACAGGATCGTTCAACGAATCATCATACATAAATCATAATAATTCTATAAATGGAAAAATCATGAGATCATACACCATGCTCTGATACCAATTGTTAGAATATACATATAATACTTTGATGCGGAAATACAAAAGAAAACAGTGATCTTTTGATCTTCATGATTTTCATAATTAGATGAAGACATAGCTTTATCCATAGTGTTGCACTTGCTAGTGATCGTTGTAGAAAATCGAAGAATCTCGAAGCAAAAGAAGAAAGCCGATTTCTCTCCCTTAACCCACTATACTTTAATGTATTCTATCGATGGAGGAGAGAATACCCAATTCTTTTATGTTATTGTTATTCATTGTGGGTGGAGAGAGGACCGGATTCTATTTGTACGTTCGTTGACACTGTGCCTTCCATCCAAGCGATATACCCTTTCATTTTATTAGAGTCGCAATTTCTCGTAACCAATAATTATTTATTTTATAGCATTTTAATAATTATTAAACCATATAATAAATTATATCATGTGGGTCACAATAATTCTTACACATTCACCTTCAGCCGCGTTTCGAGAAGGGAAATAGCCGCCCGTCGACGTGTTCGTTCATTTCAGCAGAGGGGGGCATTTTGGGCATTTCGTCAGCGGATCACAAATTCACAGCGTGATCAAGTTATATCAACAGCCGTTTTGAGAGGTTAGGAAAATGAGTTCCCCATCGCCACTTCATGTAGATACATTTTTGTTGGAATAATTAAATATTAAATAATGTCTTTATTTGATAGTTTAAACTTTTAAAATAGTTGGTAATGGTCTCACAAAATTCTATATGGTATTAGAATTGGAGAACCTAATTTCAAATCTTTCTAAACTCCATTTGTCTTCCCAATTAATATGTTCCCGCTTAGTTTAAGGCAATAAGATCAGATTAAGCATGAGAGGAAGTCTTGAAATAATGAAATATTAAAGCATGCATTCATCTAACAATTTAGTCTCCAAGGAAGAGATGGCGATGGACTATGTGTACAAGATG
>CM024527.1:4898249-4936081 GCA_014182385.1 Eucalyptus viminalis
AACTGTACTTTTTTGTACATTTTAGAATTCAATTATATCTTCATGACAAGTTTTAGATTTTTGTGATGAAGTTTTAAAATTTAATTGCATTCTTACATGAATCAAAATTTACACTTATCGTGGAGGTTGATGAACTTAGAGTGAACTTTCTGATAGGTATATGACTTGACTTATAGTTTGCGTGACAGTGTACACGTACTTATATCTAATTACTGGAGGAGTTGCTGAGGGACATGGGATTATTGTTTCTCTCCTAAAATGAGATAGAATGAAACTTAACCTAAGACAGTTGTTGTGGCAACGAGGATATATTTGTATGACAAGCCTGATTCACTTAGATTATGACTCGGAACTTGCATTGCCCGTGAGATTAATCGCGTATTTGTAGTTTCGGATGTTTTAGGCTCGTTTTGCTCTCATAAGAAAATGGCTGAATTCAAAAGCTCGCTCGTACTCTGCATGCTGCTCGATCATCGAACAGATTTTGGAACTTTGCATGCTGACATTTTAGGCAAAACAATGATACAAGCAGAAAAAGGCCACATCGCGACTCGTTGGGACTCGTATAAGAAATCAAAATGTATGATTCGAGTTACAGCATCGTTAGCTCAGCCCGACAGGAATCCCGACAAGCAATTCCAGCAATTCAAGCATTAAAAAAAGTGCAGTCATCTAATTGAAGTAGATTACAAAGAAGCGATATCAGCATCTTCATTTATTAAAATATGTCTCGAGTTTGAGCCCATATACAATACTCACACAAAGCATTTATTGCTCGTATATTGGTTGAAAACAGAAGCACGCTTCGCATGCTTATGTAATCTTCTGATGATGCTGGGCGTGATGAATGTATTATATGGCATTGTTCATGACACTATAGCATATTGTAGCAATACTGTTTGACACTGTAGAATATTGTAGATAGGGGTAAGTACAATCTGGGTGGGCGGTTCCTACCTTAGAACTAGAAACCGTCCACTAAGGACTGGTTTCGAAAAATTCGAATCAGGAACCGTTTGTTGGGTTCATGGATCCACCCGAGAATCGGACCATTAATCCAATTTTGACTCTCGGGTGGGTCCATGGAATTGAACCCCAATCCCTACAAATTGCATTCATCAATTAATATCACGGTGCACTTAGTTGCTATTTATGCTCTTAAAACAACCCGCTGGCTCTTAATTTCGTACATGATGACAAAGCATTGCAACATTTATGGACGTCTGTAATCGGTCATCTCCTTCTTCTTTATTTGTTTATTTTGTTTTGATTGACAAAAAAAAAATGGATTATTAAAATGAGAAAAAAAAGGTAAGAGATTAAGTCCTATTACACACTCAAGAAACGAACTTAGTTAATAATATCCAATAACTACAAATATATATGTTTGGTTGAAAAACTACAATATAATTAAGTAATTGAGATAGAATTTCATCTTCTTTTTAAATATATATACACACCAGTTCAATCCAAATGAATGGGTGGGTGGTTTCACGCCTAGAATCGAGAATCGAACAGATATTTACTGGTTTCACTAAATTGGAATCAAGAATTGGATTAGTCGTCATGTAACCGCTAATTCTAGAAGCGGTCCAAGTGATTCTTAATTCCTTTGCACACCCCTAATTGTAGCAGAACCATATGCCCATGAAAAGAGGAGGCGGACCTACTCTGCGTTAATTGCGTTGCCTTCAACAGTGATGGGCCAGCCATCGATGTTACTTTGTCGGAGAGGAGAAGAAATGAAGAGGTCTCTTGGTGCATCAAAGTCAAAAGAATAACATCACGAAGAGAGAAAAAGAGTGAAGAAGCCTTCCTCGTGCTACAATAAATAATGAGAGGCTTGCGCCAAGTCCTTGGTGGTCAAAGAGAAGAGAGAGCTCTAAGATTGCACATAGAAGAAGTGTGTAGAGGGTTCTTTTGATGAGGATTTGCTTGTCGTGATTACACCCGAGTGATTTAGCAAGTTAAATTCTAGTTAGTAGAATTTGTTTAATTCCTTAAGTGAGATTTCATTAGGAATTGTGAGGGACTAAACATTGTATGAGTTACTAGCTATAATTGGAGGCTAGGAAACATCAAGAGAATATTTAAGTATTCGAGTGATTGTAATCTCTATTGTATCACTAATTTTTATAGTGAAATTTCATGCCGCTCTCCCATTGACATAGATACCGATAATCGGACTGAATAATGTAAATATGATGTCCAACATCTTTTCCTTTCTTCCGATTAATTTTACCGATTCGCTTGCTTGCCTTCCATATCGACAACACCATCTTTAAAGAAGAGCAAGCGAAGTCGGCATTGCATCAGTGAATCACAGCTTCGTAACGCAAAAGCTACGGGAAAAAAAATAAAAAAACACAGAAGATTTAAATCATCATGCGGTTCTTTCGTGCTTCCTCAGAAACCCGTGACAAGCGCCGGGAGAAAATCAAAGAGGCGGCCTTCTGTTACTTCGCCTCGCTTGAACTCCATGACATCCAGCAGCACATGTCGCTGCTGGATGGGAACACGGCATGCGACCTGGTCACCAAGGAAGAGATGGTGGCGTCGTTCGTGTACAAGATGGACAGGCTGTGGCTGCAGGCGGGCGAGCTGAGAGTGGAGATCCACCGAGGCCACGCCTTGTGGGTGATAGGCCAGGGGGGACGAGACTGTCAAGGTGAAGCTGCGGAGGAACCACAAGATGAAGGTGAGTGAGGCCACGGCTTCCATGAGCACCGACGGGGTGCTCACCATCGTGATTCCCAAGAAGCATCTGTCCCGGAAGTGGTACGAGTACATGGACTTGGCATTACTTGGATTCCAGACGGTTCACGTTTCAGTTTCTTCGTCTTAACAAAGTGTCGCAACATTGCAAGTGCTCGAGCTGTCCCTCAGTAGGTTGCGTGGTATCCATACTTGTTTTTACCCAAAATCAGCATGTTTACAAGTGAGCTATATTCACCTCCTATCAATATCAGTTAGAAACATACACGAGTTATGAATTTCGCGAATAAATTCGATGTTCAGAAACACCCGCGACTCCAATCTCTGAAGCCGACTTCTATTTTGGAGGCTGAAGATCCCGAGGTGAAATTTAGCAAAATATGCGAGCACGCGCACTAAAAAGCGACGAAGAATCTCTAACTCGCAGTATGCTTTCATTGGTACCTCAATCGATTGTTGGCCTATAATCCGAATAAGTAAAACATGCATCGACGATTGAGATATTGAGGAGCGCACTGCGTGTTGGAGAGTATCCGCAGAGCAAAGTCATCCGTGGAGGAATTTGCAGTCCGAGTCCAATGACCGTTCGCGTTCAGCCGCCGTCCTCGTTCAATTTCAATGAAGGACGCATTTCGTGCATTTTGTCGGAGAATCACAAATTTGCGAGGCGATCAAGTAGCTCATCAGCCGTTTTAGGAGGGAAAGAAAAAAGAGTTTGCCGTCGCCGCTCGATGGCGAGCGTCTTGGGAGAAATCTCGATCTGCAAAAACGCAATATATTGTCTCCCCGCTCGACTATGCCTCATCGCGGGGCGAGTTGGGGATGACGTGGTACCACCTCGTCTATGAGGAAGAGATGGCGAAGGACCATGTGTACAATGTGGATAGGCTGTGGCCGGAGGAGCGGATGAGGGCGGAGATAAGGTGGTGACTGGCCTTGCGAGTGATCGCCCGAAGGGATGCTCCTAGGGGTGAGCATGGTCCGGGTTGGTCCGGGCCACCCCTTAACCCTAGGACCAACCCGTACAGTGTCGGTCCTCAATTTTTAGGACCGAGGACCGACCCTATTGAGCCTGGGACCAAGGACCGGACCAACCCAATGGGTTCGGTCCGGTTCCAAGGTCAACCCGGCACCAATCGTTAATTTTTTTCATCTTATTTTTTATACTTCCTAAAAAAACAAACCTACAAATTCAAATTACACATCCATCAACAATACGGTATTGTGCAACTAAACTATAAAATATCAATACATATTTAGCAAATTTAAGATGACACAATAATAGAAATTTCGTATCCGCTAACCGCTCATCGAGATATGGGACAAGATGGAAAGTTCTTGTAATCATCTATCTTTAATATTTATAACACCATATGCAAAAGCGTCTTCCTGATCATGTAGAGTCCACTCAACCAAAAAATGAGCTTCGCACCACTTTGATCATGTAGAGTCTATTCAACCAAAAAATGAGCTTCACACCACTTGACTAGCAAATCACCGTAGTAACTGCAGTACTACTCTACTCTTCAAAAACTTCTACCATTTTACACAAATTAAAAAACAGAGTGCAGCTGAAATTCATTAGTAAAATACAATTAAATCATAAAAAGTTCAAAATACTTAATATAAACCATGAATATATAACTTCACATCTTGTTAATTCACTTGAACTTCTAAACACTTGAAAACAAAACAAACGATACATAATTAATACTTAACAAAAGTTTTAAATTGAAATTACTATTAGTGTTATTGATAGAACATTTCAATATAATATAATATAATAGACATTTTACTTAGGTTTGAATATATAAAAGAATTATAAATAATATAATATAATATACAGGGTTGGACCGACCCAAAACTCTTAGGACCGAGGACCAACCCGCACAGTGTTGGTCTTGGAATTTTAGGACCAATGACCGACCCAGTCCCCTTGGGGACCGGACTAGGACCGGCAGGGTTGGGCCAGTCCAGGGTTGGTCCAGGGTCGACCCTAAACCGCTGCTCACCCCTAGATGCTCCGATGGCCAAGGTGAGGTAGCCGAGGAATCATAAGGCGAGGATAAGCGAGGTCACGGCTTGGGTGAAGCGCAACGGCAAGATCAGAGTCAAAGTTTCCTAGCGTGACTTGCATGGCAAGTGATACAGGGACATTTGGATTCAGGTTCAAGACTATTCGCATCAAGATTTGTCAAAATAATCGAGAAATAAATCTTGCCGTGCCACCGGATTTGGTGTTTTACCGACCGGGAGGAATTGGCTCACAAATATCTTAGCTTATATGAGTGTTATCTAGATTGAAATGTTTGAACATCCATCTAAGAAACTTTATAAGTAGTAAATTAATTTGTCACTTCGTAACAAAGCGGTGGGAGTTCAGTACATGAGAAGTAAAATTGATTGAACATGCCCAATAAGAGACAAAATAATTACTCTGAGACGAAATAAATGCTTGAAGGATTTCTTTTTTCCATATAAATGCTTCGAGGAAATAGATAAGTGCTCCAAGGAATTATCATCTAATATACTAATGGGGTATATCAAGAGAGAAGTTAAAAAAAAAAAAAAAGTGAGAGAAGCTTCATGAGTCTATCGTAATTACCAGGTGTCTTTTTATGGATGATCCGCCTAGTCTTACTTGTAACTTTTTATATGTAAAAAAGTCAAAAGGAGATATGGTCCAAATGAAATTGATCTACCTTTGTATCCTCGAGGATCCGGGTTCGATATTTAGACCCTTCCGGTCAACCTTTCTTTGTTTTGCTTTCAGCCTCTCTTTTTTCGTTTCTCATATTTTTACCAAAATTGTTCCTTTCGTCTTCTTATTCTCCAGAAACATAATTTTTTTTTTTTTAAACTATCTAGTCAATTTCGACCTTGTGGGTGTTATTTCGGAATAAGTTTGTAGATTTCTAAAATTAAATGTTGAGTATGTTGTGCTTTCTTTTTTTAGCTTTTCACATATTAATCTGAATTGCAAGATAGAGTTGAAAATCTAGTCACACCTTCATTTTCAAACTCACGACAAACCATTTCAAAGAAAGTTTTAAGCATATTTTAAAGTTTTGATCCACTTGTTATAATATTGAATCTATAGTCTATATTAATCACTTTCTTCATGGAGGAAATATAACAAACGTTTTTGTTTCCTTTTTGTGCTTATCCTTTATTAAAAATTATATATAATCTAAGTATAAAAATATTTACATTTGATCAAGCCTCAAACAAATTAACTTATTCCATATTTCAATTAATTTTTTTTTTCCATTCTTTATCGAGATCACTTACATAATTAGATTGCTATCTAATCTTCAACTTTGAAATTATATTCTTGCTTAAATAATTTGACAATAACAAATAGGCAAGGAATTGTGTCTTCATAACAAGATGCAACATAAGACCATATCATTTTGGGAGGAAGTACTAAAAAAGTATTAAACCTATTGTATTGGTACCAATTCAATCTTAAACCTTTTAGTTTGACCAATTTAATCATAAACATTTTTTCAAAATGTGTCAATTGATTTCTTCCAGTCACATTTGACCGAAAATCCCTAACATTGAAACGAACGATTTTCAAGATTTTTATAAAAAAAAGTTTTTTTTTTTTTTTTTTTTTTGGTCGGAAAGGGCTAGGAAGCCCCCATCGTATTTGGGTAAGGGCTACCTCACTGTGCAACCAACGAGGCCATAAAAGCCCTTGGCCAAATCTAGTGAGGTCCTGGGTGAGTTCCATGATCCTTGTAAGCCAAAATGAAAGGAAAAAAGAAGAAAGAAAAACAAAAAAAATATAAAAATTCAACAAATTATTAAACTATTAGTAAAAATGTCCAAATTAGTATCTATCGTGTCATGTAAGATGGCCGGTGTCCACGTGAATGATTTCCTACCAAAATTGACCAGATGAATTCAATTGGAAAAATATAAAAATGTTTAGGATTAAATTGCTTAAATTTAAAAGTTTAGAACTGAATTGATATCAATATTATAAACTTATAACTTTTTTGGTACTTTTTCCTTGTTGGGTCTAATGGGGCATTTATATTGTTAAATTGATGCGAGAGATAATAGAAATGAAGTCGGTTTTATTATTAGCTTGATAAAAATAATATAAAATTGAGGAGAGGGACAAAGAGAGGGATATTTCAGTAAGTTGACCAAAAAAAGGAGTATCTTAGCTAAAATGAAGATGGAAATAGCGCCATCCTATGTTTACTCGTTATTCACCCCGTTTTAAGTAAGGGAAACACTCCACAATTGTCCTTATTCGTGGATCAAGTTCAATCGATTTCGACATAGCTTGACTCCAGAAAATACCACCCACCTTTCAGACTATATCTTCTCTCTAAGTATGTAGCAAGTCTCCCGTTCCAAAAAAAAAAGTTGCTCGTTCCACTAAAAGAATTGAATATATGCTCTATATGTGAATCATAAGTGATTTAATGAAAGAAAAGGATCGACCATCAAGCTCGCTCGCTCCACATTCGTAGGGCACGCCTCAACACTAGTAATATTTGTAAAACAAGCTTTCACAATTTGGCGTCCACTCCAACCATACCATTATACCTCGCATCAATAATTAATAATAACCTTATACATTGAACTATTTTTATTTTATTTTTATACATATGGAGTGTCTCTTAAGGATGTTGCTGTGGTAACCGCACCACGATCTTGACCACAAATGGCCATTCAAAAGGAATTGGCAATGGAACTCGACATGGAGCGACTCTGAAAAAAAAAAAAAAAAAAAGCCTTGACAATTTTTTTTTGAAATATTGGACAATATTAATTGTTTTCCAAAAAAAAAGAAATGAAACCAACAAGAAGGAAATGTATTCGATGCTTGTGAACTTTCTAATGATTTGAATAACTACTGTAAAATTTAGTTTCTTTTATAGTGTACTTGCAAAAACAATTTCGCCAATTATACATACAACAAAAATCAAATTAGTAACCACACATTTATTTTAACCTAATTTAATGAAATTTCAAAGTATTACCAATCAAGTCAAATATTTGAAAGTTGGTTTACATGGCGAAAAAGTGCGGTTGTATGAAAAGAAAAACCCAGTGAGGTAAAAAAATTTATTCAAACAAATCCAATATACTTATTATCTACAAATAAATTCCACCTTTGGTTAGTCGCGAGACAGTCACCATTTTAATTCTCGAATAAGTTGGGTTGCCATGGCATGAGCAGAATTTATCTATGCTTTAAGTTGTGCAAATTAGATATTCGAGTTTCAATTTTGCAATTGTATTAATTTTTTTAACCGATGAACTTTTTTTTCCATTATTGCAAGCATGAAAAATGTTTTGTATTGAAGATGTATTTGATAGAAATCTTGTATTCATCTGTCAAATAATAAAGAAAAATTAAACTAGTCTTTTTACATTGAAGGTAAAATATGTTTTATATTAATGATATTTCTACTAAGTTTCTTTTCTATTTTCTTATTTTTTTCATTTGATTTTTTTGTTAATATCACGAAAAACCAAAAATCAATACAAACTTGATAAATTTACCAAAAATTAATTCTTTTATTGCCAAAAAGTCAAATTGATACATTTGTGATAAATTTTCCATCTATTAATTTCTGTTAAATTGTATTAATACATGAAAACGTGAGATTTTGTGGAACCACTATCAGGTTGTTCTAAAAGTTTAAGCTTTTAGATGAAAGCTTACATTTGATTTTTTTTTTAATGCCGCAAAAAACCCAAAATCAATACACTTGTAATAAATTTATCCAAAACTAATTCTTTTATCATTGAAAATGTCAAACTGGTACATTTATGATAAATTTTTCCTCAATTAATTTCTATTAAATTGTTTTAATACCACGAAAATGTGAGATTTTGTGAAATCACTATGAACTGTTCTAAAAACTTAAGTTTTTAGATGAAAACATGGTTTAATATTTAATTACTATAATAATCCCCCTCATGTGGAGGCTAGACTTTGGCCTAAGCTTAAAGCATGAAAATATGTGACAGTCTGATTTTTCGCTTCCGTTTTCAATTAAATAATTCGGGCTTTTTGTCGACGTGTCTATAGCGCTATTCTCTGAGCTGATCACTCATGAGATAACTTAACTAATCGGGAAAGTTATTAAAGAATTTTGATGCAATAGACTTGAAAATTCGACCAGGAATTGACTGCTCGACCATGTTAGTCTATAAGGATCGGTTTGGCACGCGTCGAAAATCTATCGAAATCGGAAACAGGTCGATTCGATAGAAATAAAATTAGGCTTGGGTGATTCCAGCTAATTACAAACTTCTCGTCGATCGACACTAAACCAATTTTTTTTTTTTTTTTGGTACCCTGTGCTCGTAATTGAAATCTCGAGATTTTTCACGACAATCGAGAGTTGCCAATACGTCGAAAATATATATCGTAGCTCGGGAATAATCGACCACGGGTCAGTGCACCAAAAGTTCCCAAAAACTAACCGATAGTTTAAGTTGCGCTAAAAATCACATTTTGATTGAAATTAACTGAGGAAATGATGTCGATTATAGAAATTAAGAATGGTCACGTGTCACAATTCATCCCAAGGACATTGTTGCTTTTTCTCAAAATTTATGGATGATGGGAATTGTTCACGAAATATGCAAGATCAACAAATTAAAAGAGCAAAGGAATTGCCACATTTTAAGTAGGATTTTAAGACCTCTAATGTGAAACAATTTAAGAGGTATTATAAGTGGTTACTAAAGGACTCGACCCTATTGAATTGGATGTTAGATTGGTAATTAAATAAAGAATAGAAGTCTTCTCAAAAGGAAATTCGTAGGAATCCCTCTCTCCTACAATTTCACCTCAATTTACTTAGCATTTAATGGAGATTGACTTGGAAAAGATAGAGGGACCACTTGATAGGGAAAGGAACTTAATCTCCATGGGAAAAAGCTATGAGAATCAACTTCAAAATTCGGATTCAAGAATACACATGGATTCCAACCTTTTCTTTCATTCCATTTAGAAGAGACAACATTGGAAAACTTTGTGGGGCCTATGATGGTGATGGGTGGCCAAAATTTCCATGGAAAATTAGGCCAAAAGCTGAAGGAAACTTCAATGAAACTTCCCAAGCAATTTCCACTCTCCTTTCCCACCCTTTTCTCACGCATGGAAGTCTCTCTGCTATATTTTACACGGCAACTTCCACCTTTCCCTTCCTTCCTCTATTTTATTCTTTTCATTTGTCTCTTTCAACATACAAACCGTTGCTTTCTCTTCCCTTGAACGTGATACTTCCATTTCTGCTCCCTCTTGAACGACAAACCGGAGACTAAGAAACAAAACAAAACAAAACAAGGCGTGAACGTGACGTTACAAAAAATTCTTGGACCCACATAAACATCAACCGCCTACCACCATGGTTTTTAAATATAGGTCGTATAGTTTCAGTGAGGAAACACCCCCCTCATTCGCTCAAGAACCACACAACTGACCAAACTCCATACTTAGTGTCCTCTACCGAAAAATTTATAAGTTCGTGTGTTGCCGTTGCCATTATACCACAGCACAATCTTCTGCGGTTTCGGCTCAACACCATCACCAAGAGGATCAAGGCTGGTCTCTGTGTTGCTGTTCAAGCACCAACGAGAGCCACCGTTAGCTGTGATTAGGTGACTTGTCTTCTAAATCTAGACTAAGGGTTGAGTACCTCTACTAGGAATTTGTATAAGTTAAAAACATGTAGATGACGTTATATATGAATAGATGTTGGTTAGGGACGTTATGATAGACATAGAAAAGCTTAGATAAGGTTTAGAGAGCAAAACAAAAGTTGTTGTGGAAAATTCAGACTAGAACAGTAGCTGATTACTAAAATAGTTTCTAGAACGTGTATGTTTTGCTAATTTTGTAGACAACTTTGTGTTACGATTTTGAAAGGATTTTATTCTGAAGAAACGTTTTGGACATCTTAAATAGTAACATGTATTTTTCTCTTAATTTTTAGAAATTAAAAAGTTGATGATTTTAATGACGTCATCATCGGAACAGTAATCGGACAATTTTGTAACCTATGACCTGTTATGATTCCGAAGGCTATTAATGACCTTTAGAGGTCGAATTTTCAATCGGTTCCTTCATGAAAGTTGTTCGTTATAACTTTTAGTTTAACATAATTAAATTTCAAGTCAAACGAAGCATATTTCGACCAAAAAACGAACTGATTTCGATAGGTTTGGCTCTCTGGAACTTGACCCAATTTTTGTGCTGGGTAGAAAGAATTTCTGGGGATCTGGATCTCGGTGTCTCCATAAAAAATTTTTGTTTATATGTTTTCTAACACGTGTCCAAATTTGAGAATTTTTCGATCTCATATGAGTGGGTTTCTGACTTCGAATTTGGAAGAGCGTAGTTGGATTGTTTTATGTGAATTTGGGCTAGTAAGAATGTATGGTTGTTTTGAAATATTCTTGCTACGAAATTGCTCAATTGATGCTGTGAATGCTATATAATTGATTATTGAAATGTGACATCGATCATATGCATTCACGACATGATTTCGTCACGTGCCTTTGGGCCGAACAATGCTCCTTCGGGAATGCCCCACGTCAACGGATGCCGGTCGCAGTGGAGGCTGGACCGATGCTCCTATATGGAATGCCGTCTAGATGTAGACGATGCCGCACTCGACGATGCGAGGCGATGCCCGATGACACCGCAAAACTGTTATCTGTGCATTGAAATCAATTGTGACACATGAATGGGTGAAAGTGAGGGACCTAATTAAAAGACGGAACTGTGTGGTACGGTATGGGACGTACTACAATGGTTTAGTCTGGTAATTGGGGCCCGTGAAATTATGTGACATTTATGTCCTTACATATGTATATGTTAAAAATATTATGATGATATATGATCTCGATATTTTATGCATGATTTGATTTACACTAACATGCAGGAAAGCACTAGTATTAAGAAAATATGAGAAACGTGATTAGGTTGCATGCAGGATGTACCCTTCTCCTAACCTGGAATTAGGGGATTTATTCGCTGAGATGTGATCTCACCCCTTAGTGGGCTAACATTTTCAGGTCCTTAAATGGAGGAAGGCTGGATCGTGTACAGTTAGTCGCAGTAAATGAGGAATAAGACTCTCGCTATCTCATTCCAAGTGATGACGGGTTTTCCGTCAAGACTAGATGTAGGGTGACAGCTCACCCCCGAGATATTGAGAAGTATGGTATTGCAATAGTGAACCCCAGTTTTATAAATAAAAGCTTAGTTAGTGGGTAATCGAATAGCTTCACTTTTGTATAAACTTTGGGGTGTTAAACTGGTCTATTTACATAAATACGATAATGTTGTAAGTGTGGTTTGTGAAAAATAATATTTTACGTTTCTATCCCACTGTTTTGTTGTATGGAGATTGTTTTATGTTTCCGCATGTGCAAAATAAATGAATGGGTCGGCAATAGTTCTTGGGATGTTGCAAATTTAAAATCGACCATTGATGGATGTGCATGTGCCCGGGGTTTGGGTCGTGACAAAATATAAAGTTGGGGAGATAAATAGGGGCCTAGAAAGATTTGAACTAAGGATCTCTTGCTCTGATAATATATGAGATTTTGTGAAATCACTAATGACTATTTTAAAAGCTTAAACTATTAGATGAAAGTGTAGTTTAATACTTAATTACTCTAATAGAAAAATCACAATTTAATATACTTATCAACTGTTATGTGTCATTCAACTCAGTAATTTAATAATAAAATTTAACAGAAATCAATGGATGATAAATTTGTTACAAGTATTACTATTTTTGGGTTTTTGATGGTAAAAAATAAAATAATTTATGATAAATTTATTACAAATATACTAATTTATTTTCATGATATTGACTTTAAAAATTAATAATAATAAACGATCCCACTAGTGGGATTCCGGGAAATTTCCTTTGGTAAAACCTATAGCTGTCATCCCCATCATTTTCCGTCTCTTTCAATTCTATGTTGCAGCTCTTTAAGAGAAGACTGTGAGGCGGAGGGACGTCGATGAGCCTGGTTGAGCTTGACTCGGCGCTTGCAGCGTTGGTCTTTCGGCGCCATCAAGGTCAATCGTTAAAGAAACTAGAGGAAACCAATCAAAGTACGTTCGATCCGAGGGTCGCGATGGTGCGATTCTGGCATTTCCATCTATATAAGTTGTTACGTGAAGAAAAGAGAGAATTCAAGTCATCATGCAGCCCTCGGCTCCTCCCTCAGGCCAACAGGGCAGGATCTCGAACAAGATCAGCGACGCCCTGAACAAGATCGACCGCACCCAGAACAATGCCAAGGACGCAGCCTTCTTTTTCGTCGGCCCACTCGGGCTCCTCGCCAACCAGTAGCCTGTGTGGGGTGACACGGCATACGACCAGGTCACCGAGGAAGAGACGGTGGCGGCGTTCGTGTACAAGATGGACAAGTCATGGCTGCGGGAGGGCGAGCTGAGGGTGGAGATCCGGGGGGGCAACGCCCTATGGGTGATGGGCCAGGGAGATGAGACCATCAAGGTGAAGATGAACAAGATGAATGAATACTGAAGAAAGATTATAAACTTTCTTCTCTTTTGTATTATATCAGTATATGCAATACAACACAGAGCACATTTCAATGGCGTGCTCTTCCTCTGTTTCTCACTTTTCTGTTACATTGACTCAATGAAGAAGAAGAAGGCTAAGCTCTTCTTTATACTACATAAGCTAAACGAAAGAACCAGCTGTCATTCAAAACAGAATTACTAAAAAACTTAAAGAAGAAAAGAACTATCTCATCTATTCTGTTATACATCGAAAAACTGAACTAACAACTTCTCTTCTCCTCTTGAGTACATGGCACGTGCTATTTACACCGACTTATTTCCATCGCATTGTGTAGACACACGGCTGATAACATCCCTGGCCCTGACTTGTGCTTTCCGCTTCTTCTGGCCTTTTTCAACGACAGCCATCTCTTTTTCTGCAATGCTTTCATTCTCTGCCTTTGTTAACTTCATAGCAGCATAATAAACTTTCTGAATTTGTGTTCTCATATTCTTAACATTCAAGACGGCCCGCGTCGGGATCTCTTGGTCTTGACGAAGCAGTGACACTGCAAGTACTCCAACTCTCGAAGAAGTTCCTTTCCATCGTTCGGCTTTTTGAAAGCATCGTCGAGTCTCTTAATATCAGTTCTAAGACTGTCGTCCACGATCTTCTGCCTTTCAAAGCTGTGTTTTTAGGTTGATTTTGCCTTTCAAAGCTTTGCTTCTTTTACAACATTGCTTGGGTGCAGATTCATGTGAGCAGGATGTTCTACTTATTTAGCACTTTTAACCTGAAGTTGCTTCGCCGGAAATTTTTACCCAACACAATTTGCATTTCACCAAAATCGTTCATCTATATATCCTGAATTGTTAGGATGATACAAGAGAATCGATCAAAAGGCAAGACATTCTATTCTACAAATATGGTTGTCAAAAGACGTGTTACGTGGATATTTGCAAAGCGACAATTGTTGGGAATTCAGAAGTTTCAATTAGGGCCTAGTTGATAATGTATCAAATGGTGTTTAACTTTATTCTTTTATTCTCTAAAACAAAAAAAGGGACAGAGTTCCATTTGAAAATATTTTTGTTCCGGGAATAAGTTTGTTTATGGGAAAAGATTTGGAACATAATTAAGAAGTTAAAAAAAAAAAATTGCTTCTTTATTCTCGGAACAACTCTAGAATTAAGTCCAAACCATTTTTTTTCTTTTTTTTCTCTTCTATTTTCTTATTTTTCTTTTCTTCTTCTTCTTCTTCTTTCTCTAGTTGGTCACTGACTACGACGATGGTTAGCAATCAGCCAAATGATATCTGACGACCTCGCCTAGCCCGCTGTGACACTTGAACTCACTAGGCCAGATTGAGGCCAATCCTCAAAGTGGGCGAGGTTCGCCTTGTCAGGGGCTAGTGAGGCTTCCCTAAGGTTGGATGCTAGTTAGAGGAAGAAGAAGTAAAGGAAAAAGAAAAGAAAAAGAAAGAAAAGTGTAATACAATTATTTAAAAATTAAAATAAATTCTAAGTTAAAAAATATTTGAGAGTTATACCAAATGTATTTCTATTCCGATAGTTAACATATGCCTTCAAATACTTAGAAACTCATCTAGGAAGCAAAATTAGAAAAACTATTTCTGAGCAGAAATTATTCTTGAAAACAGAATGATTACCAAATACATTCTTAATAAATGAAATCCAATTGAAAATGATCAATGACCAATTAGATTATTAAACATGGCTTCGAATTAAAAGTGGATGAATTCTAGTTTGCCTTGAAATCTCTTTGACTCTGCAAAATATGAAATTACTAAATAATGCACAAGCAACATTATGAAAACAACAAGGAAATGGTGTATAACTGACAAAATACGAGTTGAATGCTTTTGTAAACAAAAAATGAATATTAGAAACACGAAATCCAATCTACTTCGAAATTCAAATTCAAACTTTAGGGAAAATATAGTTCTAATCGATCTATTACAAATGAATTTCCAGTCTTCACGTCTTTGGAATCTACATTTGATATGCTGTTGTAATTTTTGCGATGTCTTGTTCGTTGCCTATGAATATTCATTTTCATTTTTTTTCCTTTTTTTCCTTTTTCTCTTCTTGAAATTAGCCATTCTATTATGCATTCTATTATGCATTCTATTCTTGATTGATGGATCATTCTTAACTCGGTCTTGAACTTCTGTGCATGCTTCCAATTAATAAATCATTGCAAGATAGTTTACACTTCACTGGACTCTACCCTTTGAAAATTCATGATCAATGAGCTCATTAGATATGTCATCATGAGTTTTGTAAGTTGATTGTAATATTATGAACTTCATGATTGATGAGCTTGTTGGGCATTTTGTCAATTTAGTCTCGAGTCAAGTGTATTCCCATGGTCGGGTGACCACGGTAGGGAAATTTAAAATGAAGAATTCGGACCGCATCATCGCATATGTCAGCATTACTTTCTCAGCCCAAAGGGCCGGCGTTTCAATCATTTCAAAAAGGAAAAAAAAAAAGAAAAAAGACTAATGATCTATCAGAGTCCAGTCCAATCATACTCATCCTCAGTAAGTTTCGTTGCACAATCGGGGGATCTTTATGACTAGAAAAAAAAAACCAGCAATTAATTCCGATTTCCAATTAAATTAATTCCAACAAAAATGAGTTTGACCCTATCATTCCATCAACGATACGGTAGAGAATCACCACTTTGTAATTGGACTGGCCTCCTCTTTGCGAGCATTTCTCCGCTACTCTTTCAGTTTCATTCCTAGTTTTATCTCCTAAATTCGAAAGTAATATATATCATTCAAGTTTTGAAAAATAAATGATGAAATATCTATAACTCTTCATGTCAATATTTTAATAATTTTAAAGGGTTAATCTGTCCTGAACTAAATATAAGTCAATTTAAAATTTCGTAAGGTTTACAATATGTAAAAAGTGTTGGGGTGTGGCTTATACTCCCTATCATAGAAAGTAGAGCCAATGAGGTCAAATATATCAAGAGAGCCAATGAGATTGTTCACATTCATCTACGCATGTTGCAACGTCTGAAAATACGTCTTCCTACCTGACTATGCCTTATCTCAGAGAGACTTGGGGAGCCGTGCCACCTAGTCTTCAAGGAAGAGATAGCGATGGACTGGCCGTGGCCAGAGGAGGAGGAGGAGGGTGAGGGCGGAGATCAGGTGGGGACGGGCCTTGCAAGTGGTCGGCCAAAGGGACGCTCCGACAACCAAGGTGAGGTTGCCGAGGAACATAAGGCGAGGGCCAGTAGGGTTACGGTTTCGGTGAACCGCCATGGTGGTGATCCCAGTAAGGTTCGACAATTTGCTTTAAGATTTCAAAAAAGGAAGAATAGATCTCACCCTTGCCACCTATTGCCATGCCGCCGAGTTCGACGTCGCATCGAAAAGGAAGTGTTACAAGAGAGGATGGTGATGGAGACGGTAGCAAGAGACTTATAGCTCGGCAAATATTTTAGCTTTTATATCACCCTAAATCAAATCAAATTGTTCGATTATCCATATAAAAGAAATTATAAGTTGTTAATTTAACATGCGATTTTGTGACAAAGTGACGTGAATTCAATGTATAAGCCGCAAAACTGAATTAAAATATCAAAGAAAAGACAAAATAATAATTCAAAATGCCAAAATAAACGATTTAAAATTCAACTGTAGATTATTGGAGTTGCCGTGGTATATTGGTGAGACATTCTATTCTCTCACGATGGTATTGGTCGCCATAGGACACGATACGTGAATTTTAGCAAGGTTGTGGTTGCCAAACATTCGATATCGTCAACGAGCGATTAAAGTCCAATTGAGGATGATCGATGACAAATTTAGTTTCTAAGTACAGCTTCAAATGAAGAGTGAATGGATTCTAACGTGTCTTGAAATCTTGAGGATTCAAATTTTGAGTTGCCAAATAATGCACAAACAACAGATCAGAAACAAGGAGGAATTCCATGAACCTTTATTAATTTGGAACATATGGCTTATATTCTTGGAGGCTATGATTGATCAGTTGAACATGAAATAGTAATGAAGATGAATGAAAAGCGTAGAGAAAGTGAAAAACTTACAAAATACGACTGGAATGCTTTTATAGACAGACAGGAGTATTAGACTCGGGAGAGAAACCTAATCTAATTCAAAAGTCAAATTTAAATTTTGGGCGAAATCTAATCCCAATCAATGTAATCACGAATGATCTTCCGATCCTCATATATTCGGAATTACAATATAATTTTGTTTTTGTGATATCTTCATGGCCTGTGATTATTCCTTCTTTTTTTTCATCGCTTCTGATTATTCTCCTTCTTTTTCACTCTTTCTGTAATGGGCCATTGCGTTATATGCTTTTTGATCTCTGTCTGCAAGAATTTCTAACTGTCCTAGCTTGCGGGCTACTCTTTGAACAATCGGTAATCCCTCTCATTTTCGCGCATGCTTCAAGTTGATCTATTGTCGCCTCATTTTATATACTTGATTTTGTTTATTATGAAAACTCACGATTGATAAGCTCATCAAACATCCCATTGATGGGTCTTGTCGGTCCTTTGTATTATCATGACCTTCCTGATCGATGAGCTTGTCAAGTAATTTACGGATCACGCCTTGAGTTAAGTGCATTGGCATTGCCTGATTTGTGTCCAAATTTTGGGCTTGGTGGCGACGATAGGAAAATCCAAAATGACTAATCCGTTTCCCGTCATAGCATCTGTTGGCATTGCTTGCTCCGTCTGAAGGGGAATCCCGACAGGCAATTTCGGCAGCGGATCGCAACGAGCAATTCCGGCATCTTCGTCGCCATAAAAGCCAGCGTGCATCTTTGAATCCACGCCCAGATTTAAACAGCAAAATTCCGACGCACGCACTGAGACAATGTCCGAGGATCCTGAGGAAGTTTATGAGAATAAGGAAGTCTATCAAGACGCCTTCTACTTCGTGGCCCCCCTCGGATTCGAGGGGACCTGGCGCGTGTGGGGGACAACCGCGTACGACCAGGTCACCGAGGAGGAGACGGAGTCAGCCTACGTGTTGAAGATGGACATTGCCGTGGCTGACCCGGGAGGAGGTGGCGATGGAGATCGGGTGGGGCCAGGTCCTGTGGGTGGTCGGCCAGGGGGGCGAGGCGGTCAAGGTAAAGTTGCCGAGGAAAGACAGGGTGAAGGTGAGAGCCGGTACAAGGACCTGGGACTTGTTAGGTTCAAGACGGTCCACGTTTCGATTTCCAGTTAAATTCATTCCAGCAAAATCAGTTTTACCCTATCATTTAATCGAAGATGCTGCAGAAAAATCACTACCTGATAATTGGCCTGGCCTCCTTTTCGCTAAGCAATTTCTAGTCAAATTTTTAGTTTCATTCGTTGTTTTCCCCTCCAAAATTTGAAAATAAAAAGCATGTTTAAGTTTCGAAAAATTCTGCCCTCAATAATTTAGTATTTTGAAAGGGTTTAACTATCTGTTAGTTAATCAAAAGTCGGAGTTTAAGTAGAAACTACTCGACTCGTACAAGGGGAAAAGAAATCAACCGGAGCAGAAATTATTTCGTACGGGGTGTAGTCGATTTGGTGGAGCAAGGTGAGTAGAGCTAAGAACTTCTTATGATTCAACACACATCTAATTCGATACACAAACGTATCAATTAATATAAAAATGAAGGAAAAATGATATAAATGATTTATGATTTTTTTGTGTACAATATGATCCCAAAACTTTTAGTTTTTATAATGTGATTACTGAACTTTGAGTTAATTTACAATGTTTTTTTTAACATTTAATTTATTCAATGTGATCCATGAACTATATGTAAATGTTCAATGTTGTTTTTAAACTTAAATTAAAAAAAAAAGATAATATTGAATATGATCATATAGCTTAGGTACTAACTTGACCATGTATAAAAAATTAGAGATCACATTTGATAAATTGAAAGCTCAAAGATTATATTGCATATTAAATTAAAATTGAGAGGTTGTTTGTATAATTATCTCGAGAATGAATAGTACCTTGAGAAAATAAGAAACAAGGTAGGACGAAAGTGACCACTTTCTTTTTCCAGTCTTGGGTCAAGTCCAACCCCCCGAACTCCAGGAAATTCCATGGACAACTACCCGAACTGGAAACAGCCACTCCTGCAAATCCTTCTTCATCTTCTCTTCTGTACATTGTCGTGACGAAAGCGATTCCAGCATACACAACTCTATAAGAAGAGCGAGGCAGCGCGGGGACATTGCATCGGTGAATCACAGCTTCATAACACCAGTCTGTTGCGAGATAAAAAAAGAGAGAATACAAGTCATCATGCAGTCCTCGGCTCCTCCCTCAGGCCAACGGGATGGAGTCTGGAAGAAAATCTATAAGACCCGGAACAAAATCAAAGATTCCCAGAACAAAATCGAGGGTGCGGCCTTCTTTTTCGTCGCCCCTCAACTCTTCGCCGAGCAGCCCGTGTGGGGCACCACAACGTACGACCAGGTCACCGAGGAAGAGACGGTGGCGGCGTTCGTGTACAAGATGGACAAGCCATGGTTGCAAGCGGACGAGCTGAGGGTGGAGATCCGGGGGGGCAACGCCCTGTGGGTGGTGGGCCGGGGAGATGAGACCATCAAGGTGAAGCTGCGGAAGAACCACAAGATGAGGTTGAACCAGGCCGTGGCTTCCATGAGTGGCGACCGCGTGCTCACAGTCACGATTCCCAAGAGGCACCGGCATCGGAAATGGCACGAGTACATGGACTTGGCATTTAGCATGTTTAAAATTGTCCACGTTCCGATCTCTTGGTTTTAACGAAGCGTCATAACTTTTAGAGTATGGTTTGTATTCTCTATCGTAGGAGGCAGCACCCCCATATAGTTTAAGTTCATATTTTATTGGCAGTTCAAATTTGGATCTACGAATAGTTGCTTGATATATATATTTTCTTTCTCTTGCAATTGAGTGATGTAACAAAGATGTGTGATATGCTAATTATAATAGAATTTTGAATTGGATGTAACCCTAATTAAGAGTGAACCTGGATAAAACCTTGTGCCGTAAATTCTCTCTCACTTTTACTCTCTATTTTCTTTATGATTGTACAACGAATCCTAACATTTGGTATCAGAGACTGGTTTGGGGTTAGGGTTTCTTAGTGAAGAGAGATATGAAAACTCGAATTCTTGGAAAATACTGTCAGCTGGCCAATCATGAATTGAAGTAGAGAAGTTCGGAAGAAAGGGTTTCTTCGTGGCC
Organism: Eucalyptus viminalis; assembly: GCA_014182385.1. NCBI lineage: Eukaryota > Viridiplantae > Streptophyta > Magnoliopsida > Myrtales > Myrtaceae > Eucalyptus > Eucalyptus viminalis. Next base: position 4,918,743 of record CM024527.1, read on the forward strand.
CCTCTCGAATTCGAGGCGGCCGGTGCGTGTGGGGCAAGACCGCATGACCAAGTCACAAGTCACTAAGTAGGAAACGGAGTCGGCCTACATGAACAAGATGGACAAACCGTGGCTAACCCGGGAGGAGGTGCTGGTGGAGATCCGGTGGGGCCAGGTCCTGTGGTTGGTCGGAAAGGTGAAGTTGCCGAGGAGTGACAGGGTGAAGTTGAGCGCCGCGACGGCCTCCATGAGCGGCGACGGTGTGCTCACCGTCGTGGTTCCCAAGCGCAACCGGCCTCAAAAGTGGTACATGGACCTGGGACTTATTAGGTTCAAGACGGCCCTCGTTCCGATTTTGGATTAAATTCATTCCAAAATAATCTGTTTTACCCTATCATTTAATCAAAGATGCTGTAGGAAAAATCGCCACTTTTTAGTTTCATTCGTGGTTTTCCACCATAAATTTGAAACTAAAAGACATGTAAGTTTCGAAAAATTCTGTCATTAATATTTTAGTATTCTGAAAGGGTTTAACTATCTCTAGTTAAACAAAAGTCAGTGTTCGAGTAGAAATTACTCTTACAAGGGGTAACAAAATCAACTTGTAAGTAGAAATTATTCATACGGGGTGTACTCAGGGTGTACTTAATTTGGTGGAGCAAGACAAGTATACTTAAAAGAACTTCTAAGCCCCGTTTGGTACACTAGATATAGCTCCAGATAGGATAATTTATATTCTTATGATTTTTGGGGAAACACACAAATTGGATATGCCTGAATATAATCCGGATTAAAAAAAAAAAATCTTCTCTAGAAGATGGGATATTATTGAGTAGGATAAGAATTACGAAGAGAAAATCACTGTGCAAGTTTTCACTTTGAAGACCAGTGCACAACCTCGTAGGTTGCTGGCCTCAAGGGGACTAGATCTGGAGTCGCCTGAGACTGGCCCTCAACCTCGGTGTCGGTTGCCACCTCTATTTTTTCATTTTTTTTTTCCTCTCACGCCTCCATCATGGACTTCTTGGAGAACTGTCGATGAAGTCGCGAGGCCCTAAATTGGGGTGATGCCAACAGTGTAGCGTGAAGACGAAGGCATTTTTGACGGTGGTTGAGAGTGGTGGATTTCTTGGTCGACAAAGTGATTCTCTCAATTATCTATGTTACATTCGGACATTTAATAAGTACTAAACATCATATTGTAAATCCCGTCAATGTCTTATCAGACCTTTATCCTAACAAAGAGATCTCGACGACCGAACGTGGTTCTGATGATTCAACGCATCTCTAGTTCGATTTCTAAACAAATCGATCAATTTAAGAATGAATGGTACCTAAGAAAATAAGAAACAAAAGTAAGAAGATTTCCTTCGTGTCATCTCACGCGAGGTTGACTTCAATCTTTTGAAAATATCTCACTTGAGACAAATACAGCTCCATCCGAGGTTGGTTTCAATATTTTTCTTCCACAAACTTTGGTCAACGTCAACGTTTGAGTTTTCTTTCTAACCCCACTCTTGGTGCGTTTGGGAAGACTTTGGGAAAAAAATCATTATGAAAATGTAAAAGTCCTTGAGTTAAAGGAGTTTTTCAAAATGTAAAGTGTGGTTGGTAAATCGTATTTGTGAAAGTTCATTGTGAAGTATCTTTGGGCAAAATAGTGTTTGGGTAAATTAAATTTACAAAATACTTTTGTTATTAAAAAAAAAGGAAAAAATATGAAAGTTGGCCGGCCAAGGTTTTCGTCGATTACCACCAGCCAAGGGCTTCACCAGTTATCGCTGGCAAATGGTAGGCGGTGTGGCAAGGGGGAGGCGGTGAGTCGAAGGGCAGCGTCCGGCAACCTCTGCAGCGCGGGGGTCGCGTGACGGCGTGGCAAGGGTCGCAGCGACCCGGATCTCACGATCTGGTCGCGATTTGGGTCACCGCGACCAAATTGAGCAGCACTAGCGACCTCCGCACGGAGGTCGCTACGCGACAGGTCGCACGACCTTCGCCGGTCGCCGTGACCCTCGCCACGCTGTCACGCGACCCCCCGCGCTGCGGAGGTAGCTAGCACCCGCGATCTGGGTTGCCGGCGTCCTCCGTATGGCAACCCTTGTTGGAGGGTCGTGGGACCCTAGCCGAACCACCTGTCCTTTGTCGCACAGACTGCCTTTCGCCGGAGCACCTACACTTTGCCGGCGACCATACGTAGATGCTGGTCGTGCTCAATACAGAGAAGGGGAAGATGAAGATGATGAACAGTTATCGGGGTAAAGCCGGAAAAACGAAAAATTAACAAGGATAATTTCGGAAGAAAAAATCCATGTAACTCCAAAGCCAGCATGCCAAGGCCGCCGAGTTAAGAAACCATGCAAGTTGTCTCGGAAAGTTCCTGTTGTAGTTTCTTTGCCATTATGCGAAGAAGAACAAGTCCTTGTTGGGAAAATATAGCTTTGAATCAATAGAGCAATTAAGTTAGGCTTTTAAGCGTAATCTCACTTTTTTCAAGGATTTATTTATCCCATAATGTTGCTAATGGTTACCGGCAAATACACTCTAGGATACAATAAAGTTTCAAGTAAAAATACTAATTAACAATTCTAGTATTTCTCTAGAGTATATTTAGGAAATAATTGAACCGTACAAAATAAAATAAATGGATTAGTGCTAATTAAACTGTGGGCACACAAACTACGTCTAATAATTGCGCACCCGCATGCAGATATTGTGAGGTCTAACTCACGTTCCAACATTTTCTTTAAACATACTAGAGAAGGCTTACGCTTACAAATTGGCTAATTTATTCTCAATTTTCTTACGTGGGATACGAAAAAACACATTTTATTTGTTTTACAAATAATCCTGGCTCGTCATCTTTCTTCATCTTCTTCTCTTCTATAAGTCCATGCCCATGCAGTTTCCTTGACATATCCATGCCTCGGAGTTTTGAGAAGGGAAAAAACCACTCGTTGCCGTGTTCGTTCAATTTGAAAGAGGGGAGCATTTCGTCGGAAAATCGCAATTTTCGCAACGCGATCAAGTATCTCACATCAGCTCTTCTGAGAGGTGGTGGACCAACAAAGTTCTACATTTTATGATTCTTTAGACCATAGCTCGTGACTTAATAACCCTACAAAGGTCTATGGTACCATCAAAATCTATGTACAGCATTAGCCAACGGATTATGTAACAAATAGATGCACCTTGATTGCAAAAATATATAGAAATGACTATATGCGGTCACGGTTTGTCATTGCAATAATTGACTCCAACTAAACATGCCCAACATGAATGAAATGACAATGATAATGCTTTATAATCCGAATCATGGTGATGGACATGGCACCAAAGATGCGTAATTAATTAGTCATTCCCCTTCGGTACAATTTCTGCATAATCAGGGCACTTACGCATGTAAATTTTTCTCTTGTAAACTTGGAGACATACTTGTACTTCATTCTTCTCTAATTGAACAATGTTTTTCAGGAATTATGCGACACTTTCCTAAAACGTTATAATACTTGCATATCTTGCAATTTTTATTGAACATTGTCGAATTTTTCTTCAGTCGAATTGTCCTTGTGACCATCCGATTCACCATGTACCTGCCTTGATCTTGTTCGATGATTGGTACAAGGACCTGGGACTTATTAGGTTCAAGACGCCCGTCGTTCCAATTTCCGGTTAAATTCATTCCAACAAAATCAGTTTTACCCTATCATTTAATCAAAGATGCAGTAGGAAAAAACACAATTTTTTTTAGTTTCATTCATAATTTTCCACCCTAAATTTGAAACTAAAAAGTATGTTTAAGTTTCGAAAAATTCTGCCGTCAATATTTTAGTATTTTGAAAGGATTTAACTATCTCTGGTTAGAAATTACTCTTACAAGGGGTGACAGAATCAACCTATAAGTAGAAATTATTCGTACATTGTGCACCTAATTTGATAGAGCAAGACAGGTATACTTAAGAACTTTTAGACCCCGTTTGGTACACTAGATATAGCTCCAGACAGGATAATTTATGTTCTTAAGGTTTTTGGGGAAACACACAAACGGGATATACCCGAATATAATCCGGATAAAAACAAAAATGTTACCTACAAAGTGGGATATAATTGAATAGGATAAAAATTTGACGAAGAGAAAATCACTGTGCAAGTTTTCACCTCGAAGACCAGCGTGTACAGCCGCAAATTGGAGGTTGCTGGCCTCAGGGGACTAAGATCTGGAGTCACTTGAGACTGGCCCTCAACCTCGGCGTCGGTTGCCACCTCTATTTTTTCATTTTTATTTTCCTCTCGCGTCTCCATCATGGACTTCTTGGGGTGATGCCCTCGGCGAATTTCTTCATTGACAGAGCGATTCTCTCATCATCTATGTTACATTCAGACATTTACTGAATACTGAACATCATCTTGTGAATCACGTCAGTGTCTTATCCGACCTTTATCCTAACAAAGAAATCTCAACGATCGAACGCGGTCCTAATGATTCAGCACATATCTAGTTCGATATCCAAATGAATCGATCAATCCAAGAATGAATGGTACCTCAAAAAAATAAGAAACAAAAGTGAGAAGCTTTCCTTCCCATCATCTCACGCGAGGTTGATTTCAATCTTTTGAAAATATCTCACTTGAGACAAATCCAGCTCCATCCGAGGTTGATTTCAATTTTTTTTTTCCACAATCTTTGGTTAGCGTCAAACGTTCGAGTCTTCTTTCTAACCCCTCTCTGTCAAAGCCAAACCCGCCGCGTTAAGAAAGCTGTCCTGGAAAATTCCGCCCGCGGCTGTAGTTTCTTCGCCGTTTACACGAAGAAGAACGGATCCTGGCTCGTCATCTTTCTTCATCTTCTTCTCTTCTATATATCCATGCCCGTGCAGTTTCCTCGACATATCCGTGCCTCGGAGTCGGCGAGGCCGTTCCTGTTCAGCCACGTTTTTTGCGAATTAGAAAATTCATAACGCGATCAAGTATCTCACACCAGCTATTCTGAGAGGAGGGGGACCAATAAGAGTTTTGCATTTTCCAATTCTTTAGACCATGGCTTGTGACTTAATAACCGTACAAACATCTATGGTACCATCAAAGATCTACATATAGTATTACCCAACGTACTATGTAACAAATAGATGCACCTTGATTTCAAAAAAAATATAGAAATGACTATATGCAATCACGATTTGTCATTGCAATAATTCACTCCAACGAAACATGCCCAACATGAATGAAATGACAATGACAATGCTTTATAATCCAAATCATGGTGACGGACATGGCACCAAAGATGCCTAATTAATTAGTCATTCCCCTTGGGTGCAATTTTCTGTGTAATCAGGGCATTTACACACGTAAATTTTTCTCTTGCAAACTTGGAGATATACTTGTAGTTCATTCTTCTCTAATTGAACCAATGTTTTTCAGTAATTATACGCTACTTTCCTAAAACGTTATAACGCTTGCATATCTTGCCAATTTTATTGAACATTGTCGAATTTTTCTTCAGTTGAATTGTCGTTGCGGCCATCCGATTCACCATTGACCCGCCATGATCTCGTTCGATGGTTGGCGCTCTCGCTTGTCCCCGTCGTTTACTGTCCTTGCGGTTTGTTGAAAATCCCACTCCATTCTCGAGGGTTCAAAGTCGATGTCCGATGAGTTAGGACGACGAGCGTGATCGATTTCTTTTTCCAGAGTCTTTTGGCCGACGTTCGAGTCTCTCTATAACCTGCTCTGTCGAGAAACCAATGAGTTTCCACGTCTATATTTCCATTAAGATTCTTGAGTTTTGATCTGATTTTGACTGGGACAACGCATTTTCCTAAATTCAAGGCCTGCTCAGCGTAAACTGTAAACTGAAACCAGGACCACCGAACTTTCTTTCGTCGACATCGCCATGCAACTTCCTGGAAATTCCATTGATGACCGCCGTAAGTGTAAACAGCCGATTCCTTAATGCATTAGATAAGCAGAGAAACAAGGTCACCGACAGCGAAGTTATTGAAGCGGCGTGGGTTTATTTGAAGGGACAAGTCCGACTGGCTTAGATTGTTTGACTGGGATGTTTTTGAGGGCACTTGCTCTTGTGAGAAAATGCCCCAGTTCAAGCCCACCAGCACTATTAGTAAACCCACAAAACCGAAGTCTTTTGCTCTCTCTCTCCGTCGAAAGCGAGAGCTCGGTTTAGGCTTCGATTTGTACAGAGGCACGCCAGGGAAGAGAGGTGAGCCGTGAATGATGGTCGGTGACAGAGGAAAGAAGGGGAAAGGGGACGACGAAAATTCGGAGCAAATGGATGGGGAGCTCGTTCCCTCCTTCATCTATGTTATGAAGTGGTGGACTGGTAGAGTGTCGCGTTTTTTAATTCTTTATAACATGGCTCGTGACTCATTAATCCTATGGGCGTCTATGGTACCATCAAGTCCATGTCTAGTATTACCCAATGGATAATGGAACAAGTAGATGTAGCTTGATAGCAAAAAATGTAGAAATGACTATGCAGGCACAATTGGTCATTACAAGAATTGACTCCAATTGAACGTGACCAACATGAACAAAATGACAATGACAACACTTTATAATCCGACTCATGGTGAGGGACATGGCACCAAAAATACCAAATTAATTAGGCATTCCCCTTGGGTGTAATTTCTTTGTATTCATTATTAGGGCACTTATACATGTAATTTTTCTCTTGCAAACTTGTAGATATACTTGTATTTGATTCTTCTTTAATTGAATGATTTTTTCAGTAATTATGCACTAATTCCTAAAACATTATAATGCTTGCATTTCTTTCAATTTTTATTGAATATTGTCGAATTTTTCTTCCGTCGAATTTAATTGAATATTTAAAAAGGGGCCTCGGCCAACCGTGGGCTGGCGCGGCTCGTTCGCCGGCCCTAGCTACACCACAATCTTTTCGAGTAAGGACGAGCGTTCATCTATTTCTTTTCCCACAATCTTTTGGTCAACGTTCGAGCTTCTCTATAAGCCCCTCTGTCAAGAAACCAATGAGTTTCCACGTCTATATTTACAGGAAGTTTCTTGGGTCTTGATCTGATCTCGACAGGGACAACGCATTTTCCTAAATTCAAGGCCTGCTCGGCATAAACTATGAACCGGAACCAGAATCACCGAACTTTCTTCTTTCGTTAACATCGCCATGCAGCTTCCTGGAAATTCCATCGATGACCACCGAAAGTGTAAATAGCCGACTCCATAATGCACTAGCAAAGCAGAGAAACATGGTCGTCGACAACTAAGTCAAGTCCGACTCGCTTTATTTGTGTGACTCGGATGATTCATGCCGGTTGCTCTTTGTAGAGAAGCAAGCGGTTGTGCAAGTAAAATAAACACTCCTTTATAAATAATATTACAAACTCTCCACGCTACACGCTACTACACTCACACACCAACGCATTTCACTTGCTTCTCACACGTCACTCGCCCACTCACTTCACAAACAACGCGCACACAACACAGCACGCCTCACGTCACTCCCTGCACTCTTTACGCGCACGCACTGTCACTCTACACACACTCTACACTGCAACACTCATGAACAAGAGCCCTTATTTATAGCGTGTGAAGTCAGTTTTTTGCTTTTCAACAGGGGTGATTGGTTCCTGTCCAATCCAGTTTCGATCACTTTTTTTCCCTTTACTTGATGTTATATGTTATGAAAAAATCTATAATAAAAAAAACGATTACTTCTAAGAAAAGTATATATAATTGCGGATCGGATTGCCCAAACATCAATTTCACTTTTACAAACTGGAAATCAGATGGGACACTTTTGGAAATCAAAGTCAACCGGCTGATTCGGTCCGATTCGGATGGTCCAATTTGCATACCTCCAACTTCAAATACAAAAATTTCTCTTTGTAACATTACTCGACACCTTGCTGTCCTATTTTTTTGAACAGTTGTGTTGACACCTAATTTAGGATTTTTATTTTTTATATAATAAAATGGAGGATAATAAATAAAATAAAACATTTGGGTTTGTGGAGGGAGATTTCAAAAGAAATAATGAAGTGTTTTTCTTGTTGAACACATATCTTCATTTCAAAATTTTAAAAAAAAATCGATTGTGTGATTTTGGAGCCTTTTTACTGTTGGATGGTTGAGCAAATATTTGCAAATCTTCAACAACTTTGAGCACTTTCGCTATAAAATGCGAGGCTTCGAACCGGGGGAGCTTCTCTTCTTGTTCGTCCAAAAAAATAGCAAATTGAAGAGAAAAAGAGAAGAAGTACAGTGGCAGAAAGTTAATGGGGGGAAGTCTTCGGTAGAGGGTGAGAGAGACAAGTGAGAGAGAGAGAGTGTCGGGTGAGAGAGAAAAGAAGGAAAAAGTAAAAAAAAAGAAGAAGAAGGGGAAAAGCAGAAGCGAAAGTGTAATCAGCAGGGGGGATTAAACGTTTACTGTTTATCCTTTTCCCCTGCACTCGCCGGAATTTGCTGCCCACATACCGACAGCTCCTCCTCACCGGTGCACCGCCATGCCCGCACCCGCGCCATTGCATTCACCCAGCCGCGCCTCCGCCTGCGCCTCCGACGACCGGCTTCGCACCACCGGCAGCCGCACCCACGCTTGCCACTATTTCTGCCGCTCCGATCTCTGCTGTGACTCGGCCACGACGCTGTTCCCGCTAGCCCGCGCTGCTCCGTCTCCGCTCGGTGCACGACGCCCCTGCAGCACCTCCGTCCGCGACCACCCGGTGCCTCGCGCCCGAGCCCGAGCATCTTTGCTGCTGTGGCACCACCACCTATTGCTTCCCCTGTTTCGCTGCTGGTCTGGTTGAGTTCCGCTCTTGTCGGAGCTCCGACGACCACCCCAGCTCCGGTCACCAGGACCCATCACCCTTGGCGAGCCACCATCGCAGTTCAGCCATTACTTGCTTCCTTGCCATTTCTTCAAGTCTACCGTGAGTTAGACTAGGTAAATTTTTAGGTATTTGGTTTCATAGTTTTTATTTGTTTACTTTTTATATATTCTAACTTGATTTGTTTTGATTTATTTTTATCATTAGGAAATTTGTCATATTAAGTTATGATAATTAAAAATATTGACCCGCGAGACGTCGGGTTAGATTTTTGATTATTTCGACTTTTTATGGCAAAATTCATGAATTACTTTGCACCATTAATTCATATTAAAATGCCATTGATTTATATGGATGGATTTTTATTTTGGCATGTTATTATTATTTGCTCATCACATATCATGCATCATATTAGGTATTTAGGTCTATACACATATCACATTTGAAGCAACGCATTTTAGTTTTTTTTAAGATTCATGTAGAATTAGGATGATTTTCCTTTAATAAAACCAAAACACAAAAACAATATAAAAAAAAAATCCAAAAAAATATTAGGTACATGCTAGTTAATTTGCATAATAGGTTTAATTAGAATTTGTTTATTAGTAAAATATTGTCATATCTAGAACTTAGGTACTTAGGTCCATGCATATTTCATATTAAAGCAACATACTTAGATATTTTTAGATTAAGTCAATTTTCATTTAATAGAACAAAAAGATGAACAAAAAATGTTATGCATACCATATGAATTGCATCTCGCATGTCATTAAAATAAATTCATGCATATTAAGTTTAAATTAAGATTGCATATAATTAACATTTTTTTTTTAAAAAAAGAAAAATTATGTGTCATGTCATTTAGAAATCATGTTTAGGGCATGCATTTTTATTAGCATTTTTTTTAATGTTATTTTATTGATTGTGCACCCGCATGACCACCATTTGCATGTTAGTAGTTTAAGTTAAAATTAATCAACATTGCCTGCAAAATATTTTTGAAATTAAAATAAAAGGTACCGAAAGGGGCGTTAGACTAATCTAGCGTAATCATATCCCCGGACCTACTGAATCTCTGGTTCGCAAGAGTAAAGTATTCTCTCATACTTTACTTGGGTTTCTAACCGACCCTAATTGGTTAGTGGCGGCTCCAAATTGAATATAATTGCATGTTTAAATGAGTAGATTTCTATCAAGTCGCGATTGGTAGGACTTGGGAGGGTCTGCGCCAAGTCTTCAGACCTAGTAATCCATTAACCTAAACTTCTAGGATTGCCCCTGAAAATTTAGGTCGTGACAGCTTGGCGACTCCGCTGGGGAAAGAGTTAAAACTCATAGTGGACATAGGCCTGTTTTATTTTTTTTAAGAAAAATATTTTTTGTTTGGCAGCATGGAAACAAGGTACGCTCCTAACATGAAGTGTTAAATGTTTTTGCAGATGGGAGGTATAAGGGGAGTAGTCTTTGCTAACCCTTGTTTTGCAAGTTGGAGTTAAGGATGAATGGTTGAATTTAAATTATAGAAGTGTTGTTTGCAATTAAACTGTTGTGCATGTTTTATTGTTTTTAGCACTACACTATAGCACACACAACCTGCTGCCGGACCTGGGCTGCGATAGGATTCTTAGGATGGTGTTGAGAATGATACTTCCTCTAAAGCGAGACTGCTATATAGAGGTTGACCTTCTCTTCCCCGAAAGTTCTTCATGGTGTCAAATGTGTTTGTCCATATCCGCGAGATTGCATGATATTAGACATTCCATTCGACTGAGCCGGGGTTAGGAGGACCTGACATGTTAATGCGAGACTGCAACGGTCATATCATCCTCTTAGCTCCATTTTGTTAAGCCATCTAGACAGAAATCGAGCCCCACATTTTCATGCGTGTGTCTATGTGATTGTCATCTCTTCCCATTAAAAGTAAGTTGTTTAAATTCTTACTATTGCAATTTACTTACTTGCAATTTCGTTGGTCCATGACACTAGGTTTCGTCGTCGGTCTTATTTTATATGCAATGGGGAGACCCGATGTTCAATTCGTTCCAACTCCCAAGATTGAGCTCAGAGGGTGGTGGAACAATTTAAGTAAAGAATGTCAAGATTATGTGGAGTCGATACTGGGACGGCTCATCCCCCATTTGGATATCGGAGTCCATAGTGGTGTTTTGCAAGCTATATCACACTTTTGGTGTCCCGAGACGGCTACATTTATTTTCGGTAAGAATGAGCTAACTCCAACACTGGAAGAGTATAGCGTCATCATAGGAATGCCCCTTGAGACTGAACTTGTTAGGCCACCTCTTGGTATGGAACCCACATCAATTTTATCTCAATTTTTAAGAATTAAAATTGACGAGGTTAAGAAAGTTTTGAAAGCTAATTGTAATGCATGCCCTTTCTCTTTTTTGGCTAATCATTTTTTTTAAATCAGTCTTCAATGCGCCAAAAGGGTAGGATATTCATCTTAGCATTCTTTGGACTTATAATATTTCCTCATCGAAGAAATGCTATTAATCCTTCGATTGCATGGGTGGTCAGACAAGCATGTGCTGGCATGAATTTTATAAACATGATCTTAGCTGAGACATTTTTATCCCTCAATCGTTTTAAACAAAATGGAGAAAAAGTCATGAATGCCTCTCCTGAGTTTTTACAGATTTGGTTTCTTTCTCACATGAAGGAGTTTGGTCATTTCATGCATCGAGGTGAAATTGATGATTCTAGTTACCCAATAAAGAGATTTTCAATCTTAGAAAAAAAAGTATACCGGAAAATCATTTTCCGATTGGGTGACTTTTCTCAAAAATCCAGATCTCAAGGGCTTCCTATGGTATGCTAAATGGTTCCATGTTAGCGTAGCTCGCTTCTCTCACAAGACAAATAATCCAATTCCACTGATGGGAATTACTGGTGCAACATCTTACTATCCTTATAGAGTGGCCCGCCAGTATCGAGTGCTCCAAGATATCCCACCTCCTCTCCGAGTGGATCTGTTCCAAGCCCGCTTCGTGCACAAGGATCACAAATACCTCGATGAGATCGAGCATCTTGAAAATGCATGGAAGGAATGCCATCCTGAAAAGATAGTGGTGCCTAGAAGATTGAAAGGAAAAGAGAGGGTTTTTCATGCCTCGGATTATTATATCCACCATCACGAGATCCCTCAAGCTCTACTTCCCGTGATACCCGAAGTGACCATGAAGCCCACTCGTAAAGCACAAATTGAAAATCTTGAAGAAACGGTGGAAAGGAAAGAAGCTCGTATTTCGAGGTGGTTCGACAAACAAGAAGCTTCGAAAGACTGTGATCTCCCAATTGTATATAGAAAAGAGTCGCTAGATTTAAGAGTTTAATTCGAGCTTTATGATGTTATTTCAATTTCTTAGATTGATGTTTTAGGAATTTAATTTCCTAGGGAGTTATGTTAGCATTTTAAGTTGATGTCTTTGGAATTTGATTTCACTTAATAAAATAAGCGATTGACCGTTGTCATGGACCAATCTCATTTGTTATGATACTTACTGTATTATTTTTACATTGACAGGTGACAACACGGCTAATCCAAGATCACCAATCCGTACTCGTTCTAGGACAACAATGGCTGGCAACACTGAACAAACACGTGTTGCTGAACAAGCTCGTGTTGCTCTTGAATTAGAGATGAAGCAAGTCCTGAATGTTCTTGAGCAGCTCTAAGCAAATCAACTCTCTCCAAGCAAACATTGTCCCACAAGCTCCGCAAGTTGAAGTGGTGTTACCACAACATACTCCTATGGCCGATTTGAGAGATAAAGAAGTGATGGACACCCTGGGGCAACCAAGTGGCAAATTCGATTATTATGTAAAGTATTCAGCTCCTCCCAGCTCCTACTTCGACCCATGGGATATCATCCCAGATGGATGGGGTGGCATAGATGATCCCGCACCTCCAAAGATTGAGAGCTCTGATGATGCACTCAAGGGAATGACTAAACTATTCAAAGAGAATTTAGTGTTTGTCATCGACAAAGCTCGAGAGTAGGAAAATGTTAATTATTTGCACACTCCTCTGCGCAGGAGTCTTTATTGCTTTCCATATTTGCATATTTGCATTTTCAATTCTAGCATTTCCCTTATTTCAATAATGTAATTTGCTTTTCATCCAATAAAATGCATGGAGATTTTTCATGTTTTAAGGGCATGTTGAAGTATACCAAACTAGCCCCCGTGATGAAATCCTACCAAAAAGAAAACGGCAAGGAGCTAATTCTGAAGGCTAGGCTTCTTCATGTTCCCTTGAAAAAATTTCAAAATAAAATCATCTTCCAGCATGCATCTAATTTACCCTTTGTTTGTTTCATTTAATTATTTGCTTCATGTTTTAGGTGCAGCTTTGCGCACATTTAAGGAATCTCTATGAGCTCCTTTGCAAAGAGGGGCAAGACATAGACACTTAACAGCTTTGACTTTATGATTAAATAGAGCATGACCTTTTTGTCATTATAGAATGCTTCCACATGATATTGTGCAATTTGTCAATTCCACTTGAAATTTATCAAAATGGATAATTCAGTGAAAGATGTCGAATTACTTGAACATGCTAAATGAGGTGTGAAAGGCAAGCTTTATCCCATACACAGTCCCTTGTTTATACATTGTGAGGTGAGTATGAAAACGTCTTGTACTTCAAGGTGAAGAGTTTTCTTGCGAAAAGTACGACAACTAAAATGACGAGGGGCAGTTCATTTCTCTATCAATGAACCCTTGTTTAACCCCTCTTTGAGCCCAAATAATTGAAGAATTTCTTTCATACTACCCCTCAAGTCCAAGAACCACCCCACATTGGGGCAAATGGAGGTAAGTTGACATTGAAGGAGAAGGAAAATGAGTTGAAATTTTCTTGCTTTCACTTGCATCAATCTTCAAGTTGTGCTATTACATTGAATTCATGTGATAATTTAAGTGCCTTAGGATGACGAAGAGCAGTTCTTTCTTTATCCTACACACTTATATCATTTGCATAGCCCACTTGAGCCTATGAATTCATTTCATGTCAAACCCAGTTGGTGATCATCCCCCACCGGGGCAAGATGAAAGACAATCATTCGAATAGCATGGTCTAAAATGCTGATGAAAGAAAACTGTGTGAGTCCAGAGAAAATAAATGCAAAAAAAATAAGGGGCAAGAAAAGCAGTGTGCCTGGTAAAAGCAAGGCCAATGCCCGTGAAAAGAAGAGAGAAATGACTGATGAATTGGGGGGCATGAAAAAAAGAGCAGTGTGCCTGATCGATGCCTATCATCAAAGAAAATGATCTCCAGTTGAATAATCATTGGCATCAGTGATAAACTCTTGAGCCAATAAAGAAATTTGTCAAGAAAACAATCAGTGGCGAAGAAAACTAGTGGTAATGTCAAGATGATCACCAACTCTTACCCATTACACACATCTTTGAGCCTAACGATCCTTTCGTTTCTCAAACCCAAGAACCAAGCCTATGTTACGTCCCTTACAAAGTCTCTTCAGATTATGGCACTTGAATTAACATAGGAATTCATATGTTTTAAGCATTGCTCGAAGAAGTGCGAGCAAGATTATTTCTTTCTCATTTTGCAGGGTTCTTGACTTGTAAACCCGGAGATGATTACAGAATTGTTCTTTCAATTGCTTTGACTCAAAGAATCCCTTTGTTAAGCCATTGACCAAGCCCACATTACAATCCTTGTCAAAGACCTCTCGATTGGTAAGGTCGTACGATTGCAAGAAAATTTGAACTCTTGTCGACAAGATGATGATAAGATTGAGTGATATATTCCCGCATCAATGGTCGGGACAAATAACCCCTCCTAAATGAGAGCGAGTGAAAAGCCTTTTCACACCAAAAGCGTCTCATTTAGCATGTTCAAGAGATTCACACTATAACTGAAAATTGTCATTGTGATAATTTTTCCAGTAGAAGCTTGATAAAGCCATCATTGAATTTTTCCTCAAAGACCAAAAAATTGTCTTTGAAACCCTGAGTTTGTTCAGTCATCTTGGTGCTTGATGAGAATTCCAAGTACCCATTTATAAAATATTTTCAAATGTCTAGTGTGAACTTCAGATATTTGAACCCTTAAATGCTTGATGTGACTTCCAAGTGTTTGTCTTTCCAAATGTCTGATGTGACTTCCGATGTTTAGTAAAATATTTTCAAAGGTCTAATGTGAACTCGAGATATTTGAACCCTTAAAATGCTTGATGTGACTTCCAAGTATTTGTCTTTTCGAGCGTCGATGTGATTTCCGAGATGTTTTGAATTTTTGAGTACTTGATGTAATTTCCAGGTGCTTGGGATTTGATGAGAGTCCCAAATCCCCCAAAGATTTTTCTCCAGATTCAGTTTAATTTAGGCGACTGTAGAATGGTACGGGTCATAAAACAACATTTATTGCTCTAACAAAGCGACCGTAGAATGGTATGGGTCCCGGAAAAGCGGTTCCCCATTCAGGCGACCGTAGAATGGTACGGGTCCTGAAAAAAATCAATTCTCCGTCAAGGCGATCAGAGTGGTACGGGTCCTCGACAACACCTATTCCCTATTTTAGGCGACCGTAGAATGGTACGGGTCCTAGAAAGTGAATTTCGTCAAGGCGACCGTAGAATGGTACGGGTCCTAGGCAAAACCCATTTCCCTATTCAGGCGACCATAGAATGGTACGGGTTCTGAAAGGTAAATCCCCGTTTAGGCGACCGTAGAATGGTACGAGTCCTAGACACAACCAAACACTGTCATACTGGGCGACCGTAGAATGGTACGGGTCCTGGGAAAACAGTTTCTTTGTAAAGTTATGTTACTATTTTAGGCGACCGTAGAATGGTACGAGTCCTGGACATGTAACACTGACAGCCTAGAACTACTCTATCCTTCTTGAAGGTAGGTTATTCAGTGCTTGGGATCTGATGAGAGTTCTAGATCTCTAAAGACTTTGAGCCTTTCAATTATCTGAAGAGATTTCTAGATGTTTGTCGTCTCGTAGGAATCATTTTACACCCGATAATACTTTTTGAATCTCCAGATAAGTATGACAGTACGTGTTCTTCTTTGCATTTGCATTTCATTAAGCATGGAGACATACAAATATATGCTCTCGATGAAATCATTGCATTTACATTGCATTATTGCATGACCTTGCATTTCAAAAAGAATTAAATTTATTTGAAAAAGAGGTTATTAACATTTGCATATACATTTTGCATTCATTTTGCATTTGCATTTCATTGAGCATAGACACATTGGGATCTACGTTCTTGACCAAATCATTGCATTATTGCATAACCTTGCATTTCAAAAAGAATTAAATTTATTTGAAAAGAGGTCATTAACATTTGCATATGCATTTCATATTCATTTTGCATTCATTCTGCATGGTCTAAATTTAGGTGTCATTTATCTTTGATGGAAACCTCTACGAGCTTCCCTTCAAAGAGGGGCAGCTGTTGACACCTAATTTAGGATTTTTATTTTTTATATAATAAAATGGAGGATAATAAATAAAATAAAACATTTGGGTTTGTGGAGGGAGATTTCAAAAGAAATAATGAAGTGTTTTTCTTGTTGAACACATATCTTCATTTCAAAATTTAAAAAAAATCGATTGTGTGATTTTGGAGCCTTTTTTACTGTTGGATGGTTGAGCAAATATTTGCAAATCTTCAACAACTTTGAGCACTTTCGCTATAAAATGCGAGGCTTCGAACCGAGGGGGGAGCTTCTCTTCTTGTTCGTCCAAAAAAATAGCAAATTGAAGAGAAAAAGAGAAGTACAGTGGAAGAAAGTTAATGGGGAAGTCTTCGGTAGGGTGAGAGAGACAAGTGAGAGAGAGTGTCGGTGAGAGAGAAAAGAAGGAAAAAGTAAAAAAAAAAAAAGAAGAAGAAGGGAAAAGCAGAAGCGAAAGTGTAATCGGCAGAGGGGATTGGACGTTCACCGTTCATCCTTTTCCCTGCACTCGCCGGAATTTGCTGCCCACATACCGACAGCTCCTCCTCACGGGTGCACCGCCGTGCCCGCACTTGCGCCATTGCATTCACCCAGCCGCGCCTCCGCCTCTGCCTCCGACGACCGAAGCTCCGCACCACCGGCAGCTACGCACCCACGCTTGCCACCGCTTTCTGCTGCTCGATCTCTGCCGTGACTCGGCCACGACGCTGTTCCCGCTAGCCCGCGCTGCTCGGTCTCCGCTCGGTGCACGACGCCCGCAGCACCTCCGTCCGCGACCACCCGGTGCCTCGCGCCGAGCCCGAGCATCTTTGCTGTTGTGGCACCACCACCCGTTGCTTCCCCTGTTTCGCTGCTGGTCTGGTTGAGTTCCGCTCTTGTCGAGCTCCGACGACCACCCCAGCTCCGGTCACCGGGACCCATCACCCTTGGCGAGCCACCATCACAGTTCAGCCATTACGCTTCCTTGCCATTTCTTCAAGTCTACCGTGAGTTAGACTAGGTCGCGACAGCTTGGCAGCTGCAGACCCACGCTTGCCACTGTTTCTGCCCGCTCCGATCTCTCTGCTGTGACTCGGCCACGAC
>CM024527.1:4936181-4988187 GCA_014182385.1 Eucalyptus viminalis
AGTCCGCGTCGGGATCTCTTGGTCTTAACGAAGCAGTGACACTGCAAGTATTGGAACTCTCGAAGAAGTTCCTTTCCATCGTTCGGCTTTTTGAAAGCATCGTCGAGTCTCTTAATATCATTTCTAAGACTGTCATCCACGATCTTCTGCCTTTCAAAGCTGTGTTTTTAGGTTGATTTTTCCTTTCAAAGCTTTGCTTGTTTTACGACATTGCTTGGATTCATGGGAGCAGGATGTTCTACTTATTTAGCACTTTTACCCTGAAGTTGCTTTGCCAGAAGTTTTTACCCAACGTAATTTGCATTTCGCCAAAATCGTTCATTTATTCTTTTGAAGCTATATGCTGAATTGTTAGGATGATCCAAGAGAATCAATCAAAAGGCAAGACATTCTATTCTACAAATATTGTCATCAAAAGACGTGTTACGTGGATAATTGCGAAGTGACGATTGTTGAGAATTAAGTAGTTTCAATTAGGCTTATTTGATAACGTATCAAATGGGGTTTAATTTTATTCTTTTGTTCTCTAAAACAAAAAAGGGACAGAGTTCCATTTGATAGTATTTTTGTTTCTGGGAAATAAGTTTGTTTATGGGAAAAGATTTGGAACAAAATTAAAAAGTTAAAAAAAAAAGGTTACTTCTTTATTCTCGGGACAACTCTAGAATTAAGCCTAAACCATTTTATTTTTCTTTTTTTCTCTTCAATTTTCTTCAATTTTCTTTTCTTCTTCCTCTTCTTTTTTCTCTAGTTGGTCATTGACTACGACGATGGTTAGCAATCGGTCAAACAAAGTTTGACAACCTTGCCTAGCCCGCTGTGACACTTGAACTCGCTAGGCCAGGGTGAGGTCAAGCCTCACAGTGGGCGAGGTTCGCCTTGTCAGGGGCTGATGAGGCTTCCTTGAGGTTGGATGCTAGTTAGAGGAAGAAGAAGTAAAGGAAAAAGAAAAGAAAAATAAAGAAAAGTGTAATACAATTATTTAAAAATTAAAAGAAATTCTAAGTAAATAAAATAAAATTGAGAGTCATATCAAACATATTTCTATTCCGACAATTAACATATACCTTCAAATACTTAGAAACTCATCTAGAAAGCAGAATTAGAAAAAATTATTTATGAGTAGAAATTATTCTCGGAAAACAGAATGATTACCAAACGCATCCTTAATAAATGAAGTCTAATTGAGAATGATCAATGACCAATTAGATTATTAAACACGGCTTCGAATTAAAAGTGGATGAATTCTAGTTTGCCTTGAAATCTCTTTGACTCCGCAAAATATGAGATTACTAAATAATGCACAAGCAACATAATGAAAACAACGAGGAAATGGTGTATAACTTACAAAATACGAGTTGAATGCTTTTGTAAACAAAAATTAATATTAGAAACACGAAATCCAATCTACTTCGACATTCAAATTCAAACTTTAGGAAAATATAGTTCTAATCGATCTATTGCGAATGATTTTCCGGTCTTCACGTCTTTGGAATCTACATTTGAATATTAATTTTTGCGATGTCTTGTTCGTTGCCTATGAATATTCATTGTTCCTTTTTTGGCTTTTGCTCTTCTTGAAATCAGCCATTCTATTGTGCATTCTATTCTTGATTGATGGATCCCTCTTAACTCGGTCTTGAACTTCTGTGCATGCTTCCAATTAATCAATCATTGCAAGATAGTTTACACTTCACTGGACTCTACCCTTCGAAAATTCATGATCAATGAGCTCATTAGATATGTCATCATGAATTCTTTAAGTTGATTGTAATATTATGAACTTCATGATTGATGAATTTGTTGGGCATTTCGTCAATTTAGTCTCGAGTCAAGTGTATTCCCATGGTTGGGTGACCACGGTAGGGAAGTTTAAAATGAAGAGTTCAGACTGCATCATCGCATATGTCAGCATTACTTTCTCAGCCCAAAGGGCATCACAACCGTCAATTCCGTCGTTTCAATCATTTCAAAAAAGAGAAAAAAAGAAGAGAGAGACTAATGATCTATCAGAGAACCATTTGAGTTTGCCCCAATCGCCACCCTTCCAACATGGAAGGGGGAGGTGGGGGGTTCGAATCCCCACCTTCTCAGGGGGTTGGGGTGGGGACAAATTAGTTTCAGAAGTGGGTTTCGACTCCCACGCCCTGTAATGAGGTATGACAAAAGTCTGAGAGTTAAAGTTAGAATAGGAATACTAACAAAAAAAGAAGTTAAAATAGGAATAAAGTAGAACCGGCAAAAAAAAAAAATGATCTATCAAAGCCCAGTCCAATTATACTCATCCTCAGTAAGTTTTGTTGCACCATCGGGGGATCTTTATGACTGAAAAAAAAAAAAAAAAAAAAAACCAGCAATCAATTCCGATTTCCAATTAAATTAATTCCAACTAAAATGAATTTAACCCTATCATTCCATCAATGATACAATAGACAATCACCACTTTGTAATTTGCCTGGCCTCCTCTTTGCGAGCATTTCTCCGCTACTCTTTCAGTTTCATTCCTAGTTAACTTTTCTCTCCTAAATTTGAAAGTAATATATATCATTCATGTTTCCAAAAATTTAAATGATCAAATATCTATAACTCTTCATGTTAATTTTTTAAATAATTTATAAGGGTTAATCTATCCCAGACTAAAAATAAGTCAATTTAAAATTTCATGAGGTTTATTGTTGGAAGATAATACGTGAAAACAATAGGATCTTATAATTTACGTCAACACGAAATCACGCAAAAAATAAACGAGAAATAATAAGGATACCAGAAATTTACGTGGTTCGATCCGAATATTGGTATCTACTCCATGAGGAGAGTAAGCAGCAAAAAATTCACGTAATCGGAGAATTAGAGTTTATAATCGCCACACGCTGGGTGTTTTCTAAACCTAGATTTAATCTTAAACTCAAATATTTATAAATAAACAACTCGGTTGGATATAAACTCACGATATAAAATTATCATATATTCAAACTAAGAGTAAAAAAACTCTACGTACATCAAAACAAGAATTGGATGTCTGTCTCTTCTCCACCTATGTATAGCTTCGCGTTCTCTACCTCTTCAAGACTTTTGTGCGGCGTGCGGACGTGCGGACGTGCGGTTCCACGTGCAGACGTGCGGTTCCTTTCTTTTTTTCTCTCTCGTTGGGCTTCGGCGGCTCTTCTTCTTTTCCGCTTTTTATATGCGTGCGTGTGCCCAAGGTCAACAATTTGACCTGAGCCCACCACTTTAGTCTTCAACGTGAGCAAGTCCTTTGTTATAGAAAAAAAAAATCCTTATTTTATCTTTTATCTTATTTCCTCGTTTGTCTTGCAGTGATAGGTTAACTTTCTTCTTTTGTTTCTTGCTTATTTTGTATGTTCGAAAGAAATTCCATAAGAAGAAAGACTTGTTCATCCGATTTGTAATCCGTTTGAAAAAATCTTCTTCAACAGAATTCGATTTAATAAATCGTTATCCGAATTTAAATTCGAAACATTAATTTAACATTTACAATACATAAAAAGTATTAGGATGTAGTTTATACTTCATATCATATAAAGTAGAGCCAATGAGATTGTTCACGTTCATCTACGCATGTTGCAATGTCATGAAAATACACCTCCCTACTTGACTATGCCTTATCTCGGAGCGAGTTAGGAGCCGCATCACCTAGTCACCTAGTCTTCAAGGAAGAGATAGCGATGGACTGGCCGTGGCCAGAGGAGGAGGAGGGTGAGGGCGGAGATCAGGTGGGGACGGGCCTTGCAAGTGGTCGGCCAAAGGGATGCTCCGACAACCAAGGTGAGGTTGCCGAGGAACATAAGGCGAGGACGAGCAGGGTTACGGTTTCGGTGAACTGCCATGGTGGTGATCCCAGTAAGGTTCGACAATTCGCATTAAAATTTCAAAAAAGGAAGAATAGATATCAACCTTGCCACCTATTGCCATGCCGCCGAGTTCGACGTCGCATTGAACTCAGCAAACATTTTATGACAAAGTGACGTGAATTCAATGAATTCAAGGAAGTGTTACAAGAGAGGGTGGTGATGGTCCTGATGGAGATGGTGGCAAGAGACTTATAGCTCAGCAAATATTTTAGCTTTTATATCACTGTAAATTAAATTAAATTGTTCGATTATCCATATAAAATAAATTATAAGTTGTTAATTTAATATGTGATTTTGTGACAAAGTGATGTGAATTCAATGTATAAGCCATAAAAACTGATTTAAAATATCTAAGAAGAGACAAAATAATCATTCAAAATGCCAAAATAAACGATTTAAAATTCAACTGTAGATTATTGGAGTTACCATGGTATATTGGTGAGATATTCTATTCTCTCACAATGGTATTGGTCGCCATAGGACACGATACGTGAATTTTAGTCGTGGTTGCCAAACATTCGATATCGTTAATGAGCAATTAAAGTCCAATTGAGGATGATCGATGACGGATTTAGTTTTTAAGTACAGCTTCTGAGCTTCGAATAAAGAGTGAATGGATTCTAACGTGTCTTGAAATCTTGAGGATTCAAATTTTGAGTTGCTAAAGAATGCACGAACAACTGATCAGAAACAAGGAGGAATTCCATGAACCTTTATTAATTTGGAACATATGGCTTGCATTCTTGGAGGCTATGCTTGATCAGTTGAACATGAAATAGCAATGACGATGAATGGAAAGCGTAGAGAAAGTGAAAAACTTACAAAATCCGACTGGAATGCTTTTATAGACAGACAAGAGTATCAGACTCAAGGAGAAACCTAATCTAATTCAAAAGTCAAATTTAAATTTTAGGCGAAATCTGATCCCAATTAATGTAATTACGATCGATCTTCCAATCCTCATATAATCGGAATTACAATATAATATTATTTTTGTGATATCTTCATGGCCTGTGATTTTTTTTTTTTTTTTTTTTTCATCGCTTCTGATTCTTCTTCTTCTTCTTCTTTTTCACTCTTTCTGTAATGGGCCATTGTGTTATATGCTTTTTTGATCTCTGTCTGCAAGAATTTCTAATTGTCCTGACTTGCGCGCTACTCTTTGAACAATCGGTAACCCCTCTCATCGCTTGACCCGATCCTTAACTTTCGCGCATGCTTCAAGTTGATCAATCGTCGCCTCATTTTATATACTTGACTTTGTTTATTGTGAAAACTCACGATCGATAAGCTCATCAGACATCCCATTGATGGGTCATGTCGGTCCTCTGTATTATCACGACCTTCCTGATCGATGGGCTTGTCCAGTAATTTACGGATCGCGCCTTGAGTTAATTGCATTGGCATTGCCTGATTTGTGTCCAAATTTTGGACATGGTGGCGACGATAGGAAAATCCAAAATGACTAATCCGTTTCCCATCATCGCATCTGTTGGCATTGCTTGCTCCGTCTGAAGGGGAATCACGACAGGCAATTCCGGCACTTCAAACTGTTTCAGGAAGGAAAATATGCAAACTCTCCAAGTAAGTTTTGTTGCCTCATCCGCGCATAGTGACGAGCAATTCCGGCATCTTCGTCGCTATAAAAGCCAGCGTGCATCTTTGAATCCTCGCCCAGATTTAAACAGCAAATTTCCGACGCACGCACTGAGACAATGTCCAAGGATCCCGAGAAAGTTTATGAGAATAATGAAGTATTGGGAAAATATGGCTTTGAATTGGGTAGAACAATGAAGACAGATATTCAGAATACTCAAATTGCACTTTGAGGTGTGATATCACTTTCTTTAAGGATTTATTTGCCCCACAAAACTGCTAATGGTCACCGGAAAAAATCCTCCATGATACAACAAAGTCTCAAATGAGAATACTAGATAGTAATTTTAGTATTTCTCCATGATCTCTTTAGGAAACAATTAAAAAATTGGATGCAGTTTTTTTGAATGAAGGTTCGGAAAAATAATCACACACTTTCTTCTGAAAACGACAAGTATATATATAAAACAGTCTCACATGCAACTCTTCGTAAAAAATTTCCAAAAAATATGAACAAACACGTCCTTTAGAAAATTGTTCAGATAAACAAATGCGACCCTTCAGAAAAAGTCAAAAACCGAACAATTGCAACCCTTCGGGAAAAGTTGCAAATCGAATAAGTAATTTTTCCAAAGGTTGTCTTGAAAAGACACAAACAAAATTCGGAATAATAATAATTTTTTTTTAAATAAAATTTCGAATTTTCATTTTTTTATATTTATTTCCGAAAATTCTCAAAAACAAAAGGCAACCTTTGAATTGATTAAAAATTAATAACATAGAATAAATAAATAAATAACAAAGGGATTAGTGCTATATTCACGCACCTGCACACGTGTATGGTGGGGTTTAGCCCCACCAAATCATTCCTTGAGGTGCACAAGGAAACCCCATACTTATAAATTGGCCCACTTCCTCCCACTTTTCCTATGTGGGACAAAGAAAACGCACTTAACTTGTTTTGACAAACAAACCTTCAATAATCCTCCACTTTGTTTGTAAAAAAAAAATATTTCAAAATTAAAATTTTTAAAAACTGTACAACCAAATTTCAGTAAGATTAATATACATACATAACGATACATACATAACGGTTTCTTTCGAGTTAAACCTTTACTGAGTGCAAGTATATCAAAGCTCTATCAAAGTGACAAGTAGTTTGGCTTTAAACTTATACTTTTATGTAATAGAACCGGACATACCACACATACACTAACCTCTTGTTTCAGTGAGAAGTTCTATATTACTCCGCACTATTATGGCCTTGTGCTTGATCCTATTTCAGAGCTCTCTAGAAAGCAACCCTAACTTTCATAAGAAACGACACCACTTCTAAGCTCATATAGGTGAAGTATTTACCATGTGTTTTTGTTACTATCAACACACTACAAATTTGTATCGTACTTCATTAAGAATTCAATTCAACTTACAAAATGTAATGGACGATACTGACTTTTCATATCAGGGCTACGTCGGTATCAAACAATCACATTCAATAACTTGTTCTTACCCATTAAACCTTATAACTAGCGATGTTCTAGAAAAATGTCAAGTTACCATTATTCGTGATTTCAATTAAAGGGTTTCAGCCCCATTTCTTGTGAGGTCATTATTACCATATGTCTTGGTACAGCCTTCGTCAAAAGATCGATAAGATTATTACTTGACCTCACATAGACAATTGTTATGGTACTATCTTTAATCAATTGTCTCACATATTCATGTCTTAGATTAATATGTCTAGACTTACCATTATAGGTGCTACTATAGGCTCTTGCCAAAGTGGCATGACTATCACAGTGGATAGAAATAGGAGGCATAGGACTAGGCCATAATTTGATATCCAATAACAAATTCCTAATCCATTCAGCCTCTTTCCCAACTGCCGCCAAAGCAATAAATTCATATTCCATTCTTAAGTGAGTTATACATGTTTATTTCTTGCTCGCCCAAGATACAGCACCTCTAGCTAGTGTGGAGATCCATCCAGAAATGGAACGCTCATCTCCCACATTTATAATCCAACTAGCATCAGTGTATCCTTCTAATACAGCTGGATAATTATTGTAGAACAATCCTAAATTTTTTATTATCTTAAGATAACAAAAAATTCTAGTAATAGCTCTCCAATGTTCTATACTTGGATTACTAGTATACCTACTTAACTTGAATACAAAATAAGCAATATAGGGTCTAGTACAATGTATCGCATATATTAAAGACCCTATAAGACTTGCATATTCTAGTTGTGCCACCGCTCTACCGGTATTATAATTTAATTTAATACTGGAATCAAATTGAGTACTTATTTGTTTAAAATCAAGAAGTTGAATTTATTTAGTAGTTTTTCAATATAACTACATTGGCTTAAAGAGTAACCCCCACTATATTTCTTAACTTTAATACTTAAGATAGTATCTACTTCACCCAAATCCTTCATTTTAAACATGGAAGTTAGATACTTCTTAATCTTAATAATTTCAGTCATATTCGTTCCAAAGATAAGCATATCATCAACATACAAGCACACTAAGGCACCATAGTCTTTAGTGAATTTAGAGTATATACACTTATCAACATTACTATTGATGAAACCATTTGACAATATAACCGAATTAAGCCTAGCTTTAAAAGCTTGAATAGTAGAAGACATAGCATCATCAATTATTTTCAATAATTTCAGAACTTGTAAGAGTTACTAACCATTTCTCCCCAAAATCACACACCTGCACGCGGGTATGGTAGGGTCTAGCCCCACCTAATCATTTCCAACTAGCATCAGTGTATCCTTCTAATACAGCCGGATAATTATTGTAGAACAATCCTAAATTTTTGTTATCTTAAGATAACAAAAAATTCTAGTAATAGCTCTCCAATGTTCTATACTTTGATTACTAGTATACCTACTCAACTTGCATACAAAATAAGCAATATAGGGTCTAGTACAATGCATCGCATATATAAAAAACCCTATAAGACTTGCATATTCTAGTTGTGACACCGCTTTATTAGTATTATAATTTAATTTAATACTGGAATCAAATGGAGTACTTATTTCTTTAAAATCAAGATGTTGAATTTATTTAATAATTTTTCAATATAACTACATTGGCTTAAAGAATAACCCTCACTATATTTCTTAACTTTAATACTTAAGATAGTATCTACTTCACCCAAATCCTTCATTTTAAACATGGAAGTTAGATACTTCTTAGTATCAATAATTCCAGTCATATTCGTTCCAAAGATAAGCATATCATCAACATACAAGCACACTAAGACACCATAGTCTTTAGTGAATTTAGAGTACATACACCTATCGGCATTACTATTGATGAAACCATTTGACAATATAACCGAATTAAGCCTAGCTTTAAAAGCTTGAATAGTAGAAGACATAGCATCATCAATTATTTTCAATCATTTCAGAACTTGTAAGAGTTACTAACCATTTCTCCCCAAAATCACACACTCGTACGCAGGTATGATGGGGTCTAGCCCCACCCAATCATTTCCAACTAGCATTAGTGTATCCTTCTAATACACCCGGATAATTATTTTAGAACAATCATTAATTTTTTATTATCTTAAGATAACCAAAAATTCTAGTAATAGCTCTCAAATGTTCTGTACTTGGATTATTAGTATACCTACTCAACTTGCATACAAAATAAGCAATATAGGGTCTAGTACAATGCATCGCATATATTAAAGACCCTATAAGACTTGCATATTCTAGTTGTGCCACCACTCTACCAGTATTATAATTTAATTTCTTTAAAATGGAGTACTTATTTCTTTAAAATCAAGATGTTTAATTTATTTAATAATTTTTCAATATAACTACATTGGCTTAAAAATAACCCCCACTATATTTCTTAACTTTAAAATTTAAGATAGTATCTACTTCACCCAAATCCTTCATTTTAAACATGGAAGTTAGATACTTCTTAGTCTCAATAATTCCAGTCATATTCGTTCCAAAGATAAGCATATCATCAACATACAAGCACACTAAGACACCATAGTCTTTAGTAAATTTAGAGTATATACACCTATCAACATTACATTGATGAAACCATTTGACAATATAACCGAATTAAGCCTAGCTTTAAAAGCTTGAATAGTAGAAGACATAGCATCATCAATTATTTACAATCATTTCAGAACTTGTAAGAGTTACTAACCATTTCTCCCCAAAATCACACACCCGCACGCGGGTATAATGGGGTCTAGCCCCACCCAATCATTTCTTGAGGTATATAAGAAAACCTCACACTTATAAATTGGCCCACTTCCTCCCACTTTTCCTATGTGGGACAAGGAAAACACAGTTTTGACAAACAAATCTCCAACATAAAGTCTATTAAGATGGCTTCTACTTCGTGGCCCCTCTTGGATTCGAGGGGGCCCGGCGCGTGTAGGGGACAACTGCGTACGACCAGTTCACCGAGGAGGAGACGGAGTTAGCCTACATGTACAAGATGGACAAGCCGCTCGCGTGTGGGGGACGACTGCGTACGACCAGGTCACCGAGGAGGAGACGGAGTGAGCCTACGTGTACAAGATGGACGACTACCCAAACTGGAAACTGCCACTCCTTGTAGTTTAGTTTCTTCGCCATTTACACTAAGGACAAAGTCTTGGCTCGTTGTCTTTCGTCATCTCCTATGACCGAAGCAAATCCTTCTTCATCTTCTCTTCTCTACATTGTCGTGACGAAAGCAATTCCAGCATGCACAACTCTATAAGAAGAGCGAGGCAACGTGGGGACATTGCATCGGTGAATCACAGCTTCATAACACCAGTCTATTGTGAGATAAAAAGAGAGAATACAAGTCATCATGTAGTCCTCGACTCCTCCCTCAGGCCAACGGGATGGAATCTGGAAGAAAATCTATAGGACCCGGAACAAAATCAACGATTACCAAAAAAAAAGATCGAGGGTGAGGCCTTCTTTTTCGTCGCCCCTCAACTCTTCACCGAGCAGCCCGTGTGGGGCACCACAACGTACGACGAGGTCTCCGAAGAAGAGACGGTGGCGGCGTTCGTGTACAAGATGGACAAGCCATGGTTGCGGGTGGACGAGCTGAGGGTGGAGATCTGGGGGTGCAACGCCCTGTGGGTGGTGGGCCGGGGAGATGAGACCATCAAGGTGAAGATGCGGAAGAACCACAAGATGGGGTTGAACCAGGCCGTGGCTTCCATGAGTGGCGACGGCGTGCTCACAGTCACGATTCCCAAGAGGCACCGGCATCGGAAATGGCATGAGCACATGGACTTGGCATTTAACATGTTTAAAATTGTCCACGTTCCGATCTCTTGGTTTTAACGAAGTGTCATAACTTTTGGAGGTGTGGTTTGTGTTCTCTATCGTAGGAATGACGTCAAAGGATTTTTATAATTTAAGTCCATATTTTATTGATAGTTAAAGTTTGGGTCCATGAAGGGTTGCTTAGTATGTATATTTTCTTTCTCTTACAATTGAGTGATGTAACAAAGATGTGTGATATGCTAATTATAATAGAATTTTTAATTGGATGTAACCCTAGTTTAAGAGTAAACTTGGATAAAACCTTGCGTCTTAAATTCTCTCTCACTTTTACTCTCTATTTTCTTTATGATTGTACAACAAATCCTAACGTATGATATTAGAGATCAGTTTAAAGTTAGGGTTTCTTAGTGAAGAGAGATTCGCAAAAAATGAATTTTGGGAAAATGTTGTCAGCTGGCCGATCATGAATTGAAGTAGAGAAGTTTGGAAGAAAGGGTTTCTTCATGGCCCCTCTCGAATTTGAGGCGGCCGGTGCGTGTGGGGCAAGACCGCATGACCAAGTCACTAAGGAGGAGACGGAGTCGGCCTACATGTACAAGATGGATAAGCCGTGGCTAACCCGGGCGGAGGTGCTGGTGGAGATCCGGTGGGGCCAAGTCTTGTGGTTGGTCGGATTTGGGGATGAGGTAGTTAAGGTGAAGTTGCCGAGGACCAACAGGGTGAAGTCGAGCGCCGCGACGGCCTCAATGAGAGGCGATGGTGTGCTCACCATCGTGGTCCCCAAGCGCAACCGGCCTCGGAAGTGGTACAAGTACAAGGACCTGGGACTTATTAGGTTCAAGACGGCCCTTGTTCTAATTTCGGGTTAAATTCATTCCAACAAAATCCGTTTTACCCTATCATTTAATCAAAGATGCTATTGGAAAAATCACCACTTTTTTAGTTTCATTCATAGTTTTCCACGATAAATTTGAAACTAAAAAGCATGTATAAGTTTCGAAAAATTCTGCCATCAATGTTTTAGTATTTTGAAAGGGTTTAACTATCTCTGGTTAAACAAAAGTCAGTGTTCGAGTAGAAATTACACTTACAAGGGGTACAAAATTCAATCTATAAGTAGAAATTACTCACACGCAGTGTACTTAATTTGGTGGAGCAAGAAAAATATACTTAAAGCACTTCTAAGCCCCGTTTGGTACAGTAGATATAGCTCCAGATAGGATAATTTATATTCTTATAGTTTTTGGGGAAACATACAAATTGGATATCCCCGACTATAATCCGAATAAAAAAATCTTACCTAGAATGTGGGATATAACTGATTAAGATAAGAATTATGAAAGAGAAAATTACTGTGCAGTTTCACCCCAAAGACCAGCGCACAACCTCATAGGTTGCTGGCCTCAGGGGACTAGATCTGGAGTCGCCTAAGAGTGGCCCTCAACCTCGGCGTTGATTGCCACCTCTATTTTTTTTTCCCTCTCACGTCTCCATCATGGTCAAAATGCTAGTATGAACATCTAGAGGAGGGTGAATAAGTGTAAAAACAGATTCTACAAAATGCAGTGAAAACCTATACTTTTAACCTAAGTCTGAATAACAACAGACTTTTGAAACTAAGTCTAAAGAGCAACGGACTTTGAGCGAGATCAGACTTTAGTGGTTAAATAGAACTACGAACAAAATAAAGGAGTTCAGGGAAAGGAATAAGAATACAAGATTTATAGTGGTTCGGCTTAATTCAAGCCTACGTCCACTCTCCCACGCTAACAGCTTTCTTGGCCAGATTCCACTTTGCAATTGACAAGAAATTACAACTTTGAGTGCAAACACTTAGTAGTAGATCACACTATCTCACTAAGTCACTCTTTTGGTATTTCTCTCACTATCACAAATATTTAAGCTTACAAGAGACAAGTGTATGATCGAAGGTTGCTCAGACTTTGGAATTATAAATTCTATGCTCCGTCTCTTACTTGCTTATCGGTCCTTCATCTCCTTAAATACTCCTCAACTTCCAAACTAGCCGTTAGACAATATCTTCGATGATCGTCTTCCAATTTACCTGTTGGACAGATCTGTATCTAGAAGATTTGGTAGCCGTTGAGTGATAAAAGTAGAATCCCAAATTGATTATGATCGCCCATACAAATAGAATCTTGGTTTCCATAAGTAGAGCTTCTTCGTATAAAAAGCTCTTGTCTTCAATATCAAATTGTCAATCAATTAGATTGAGTCAATCAAATCAATCTTGATGTAGAATCCAAACCAGATCACTAACCGTTATATGATTGGGGCTTCTGTTATGTTTTGTCTAATCTGGATGTAAAGTCTGAGTGTAATAGACTTTACAATATGAGTTTGAGTGCAATAGACTTCACAATCTGGGTCTGAACCATATTTCGCTTCTAAACAGATTTAGCTTTAAGGTCTGGACACTTTTTGAATAAGTTCAACTTCAGCATAGAGTCTGTCTTCTGGTTCTTCATTCACGTTCAGTTTGGAATTTGTCAGAGTTAGCAGACTTCTAAAGTAGAACAGACTTTGACACTAAAGTACGGCAGTCTTCGGACTTTGACACAGAAGTCTGGAATTCTTCAAAATAGACTTTGGACATTTGTTACGTTCAGTCTTCTGGCCGTCTTCAGACTTTGACAATATTCTTTACATGTTCTATCATTTGCAAAGTCTGTTACTTAACAATTAAACATGTTAGTAGCCTTTGATTTATTTTGTCATCTTCAAAACATCATAAGCGATTTCCCTAACACATGGACTTCTTGGAGAACTATTGACGAAGTCACGGGGCCCTTGATTGGGGTGACGCCGTCATGCCATCATTGTGGCGTGAAGACGAAGGCAATGTTGACGATGGTTGTGAGTGGTGGATTTCTTGGTCGACAAAGTGATTCCCTCATTATCTATTTTAGATTCAGACATTTACTAGATACTAAACATCATATTGTAAATCCCACCAATGTCTTATCCGACCTTTACTCTAACAAAGAAATCTCGATGATGTTCTATTGATTCAATGCATCTCTAGTTCGATATCCAAACGAATCGGTCAATTTAAGAATGAGTGGTACCTCAAGAAAATAAGAAACAAAAGGAAGAAGATTCCCTTCTTGTCATCTCACGCGAGGTTGATTTCAATCTTTTGAAAATATCTCACTCAAAACAAAAACAGCTCCATCCGAGGTTGGTTTCAATCGTTTTCTTCCACAATCTTTGATCAACGTCAACATTGGAGTTTTCTTTCTAACCCCTCTCTGTCAAAGCCAAAGCCGCCAGATTAAGAAATCATGCAAGCTATCCTGGAAAATTCCGACTGTAGTTTCTTTGCCATTATGCGAAAAAGAATGAGTCCTTGTTGGAAAAATATGACTTTGAATTAATAGAGCAATTAAGTTAGGCTTTGAAGCATAATCTTACTTTTTCAAAGATTTATTTATCCTATAATATTGCTAATGGTTACCGGCAAATACCCTCCGGATACACTAAAGTCTCAAATAAAAATACTAAATAACAATTCTAGCATATATTTAGGAAATAATTGAACCATACAAAATAAAATAAAGGGATTAATGCTTATTAAACCGCAGGCACACAAAGTGCGTCTAATAATTGCTCACCCACACGCAGTTATTGTGAGGTCTAATTCACCTCATTCGCATCCCAACATTTTCTTTAAACATACTAGAGAAGGCTTACCCCTACAAATTTGCCAATTTCCTCTCAATTTTCTTACGTGAGATAAGGAAAAGCACATTTTATTTATTTTACAAATAATCCTGGCTCGTCATCTTTCTTCATCTTCTTCTCTTCTATAAGTCCATGCCCATGCAGTTTCCTTGACATATCCATGCCTCGGAGTCGGCGAGGCCGTTCCTGTTCAGCCTCGATTTTTGAGAAGGGAAAAAACCACTCGTCGCCGTGTTCGTTCAATTTGAAAGAGGGGAGTATTTCGTCGGAAAATCGCAAATTTCGCAACGCGATCAAGTATCTCACATCAGCTCTTCTGAGAGGTGGTGGACCAACAAAGTTCTGCATTTTATAATCCTTTAGACCATAGCTCGTGACTTAATAACCCTACAAACGTCTACGGTACCATCAAGATCTATGTACAGCATTACCCAACGGATTATGTAACAAATAGATGCACCTTAATTGCAAAAATATATAGAAATGACTATATGCAGTCACGGTTTGTCATTGCAATAATTGACTCCAACTAAACATGCCCAACATGAACGAAATGACAATGACAATGCTTTCTAATCCGAATCGTGGGGAGGGACATGGCACCAAAGACGCCTAATTAATTAGGCATCCCCCTTTAGTGCAATTTCTGCGTAATCAGGGCATTTACACACGTAAATTTTTCTCTCGCAAACTTGGAGATATACTTGTATTTAATTCTTCTCTAATTGAACCAATGTTTTTCAGTAATTATACTCTACTTTCCTAAAACGTTATAATGCTTGCATATCTTGCAAATTTTATTGAATATTGTCGAATTTTTCTTCAGTTGAATTGTCGTTGCGGCCATCCGATTCACCATTGACCCGCCATGATCTCGTTCGATGGTTGGCGCTCTCGTTTGTCCCCGTCGTTTACTGTCCTTGCGGTTTGTTGGAAATCCCACTCCATTCTCGAGGGTTCAAAGTCGATGTCCGACGAGTTAGGACGACGAGCGTGATCGATTTCCTTTTCCAGAGTCTTTTGGCCGACGTTCGAGTCTCTCTATAACCTGCTCTGTCGAGAAACCAATGAGGCCCTGTTTGGCAACACTCCAAACAGTGATTATTTCTGATTTTTTGTTCCCAGAATCAGTTTGGGACGAGAATGGCGTTTGGTAAAAATTTTGTTCCGGGAACAAATTTGTTCCCTAATCAGTTTTGGAGTAGATTTGAGAATAAAAAAAATTTGATTCTACGTCCGAGAATCAAAAAAAGAATCAACACAATAAAACTCTTCTTCTTTCCTTCCGCCATCACGCGACCGTCGCCCACCGCCGCCTGCCGCCGTCTGCCGCCGCTCGCCACCGCCCGCCGTCGCCGGCCGCCGGTCCGGCGAGCTCGCCGGAGGCTCGCCTGGCCAGGGCGAGGTCCGGCGATCTCGCCGGAGGCTCACCGGCCGCCGGACCGGTGAGCTCGCCGGAGGCTCGCCCAGCCACGGGCGAGGTCCGGCGAGCTCGCGCAGGCTCGCCCGGCCATTGGCGAGCCTCGCCGGGGCCGGGCGAGGCCCGCCGGCCACCGGCCGAGCTCGCTAGCTCGACCGGTGGCCAAGCGGGCCTCGCCCAGCGCCGGCGAGGCCCGCCTGTCCACCGGCGAGGCCGAGGCTCGCCGGGGCTAGGCGAGGCCCGCCTAGCCACCGGCCGGGCTCGCCTAGCCTGACCGGTGGCCAGGCGGGCCTCGCCCGGCCCGGCGAGCCTCGCCAGCCCGGCGAGCCTCGCCCGGCCGGCGAGCCTCGCCCAGCCCCCGGCGAGGCCCGCTCTGTCCACCGGCGACGCTTGGCCTCGCCAGATCTGGCGAGGCCGAGCCTCGGCAAGGCTAGGCGAGCGTCGCCGGCAGCCGGGCGAGGCCGCGGCGACGCTTGGCCGACGAGGGCCAGGGCGAGGGCCGGCGACGCTCTAGTGAGGTCGCCGGCCCTCATCCAGCGGTCGCCGGTCCGGCGACCGGCCACAAGAAGAAAAGAAAAATAGGAGAGAAAGGAAAAAATGAAAAGAAAAAATGAAAAAGAAAAGGAAAAAAAGGAAAAAGGTAAAAAAAAAAAAAAAAAAAAAAGTAGAAAAAATTATTTAAAAATAAAAAAATAATTTGGAACAGAATCAATGGACACGTTATCAAACGCAATTCTATTCCAGAATAAAAAATTTTATACAGTTACCAAACACGTTTTTTTACTCAGAATCAGTTCCCGGGAACAGAATCGTTGCCAAACGCGCCCTGAGTTTCCACGTCTATATCTCCATTAAGATTCTTGAGTTTTGATCTGATCTTGACTGGGACTACGCATTCTCCTAAATTAGAAGGCCTGCTCAGCGTAAACTGTAAACTGAAACCAGGACCGCCGAACTTTCTTTCGTCGACATCGCCATGCAACTTCCTGGAAATTCCATCGATGACCGCCGTAAGTGTAAACTGCCGATTCCTTAATGCATTAGATAAGCAGAGTAACAAGGTCATCGACAGCGAAGTTATTGAGGCGGCGCGGGTTTATTTGAATGGACAAGTCCGACTGGCTTAGATTGTTTGACTGGGATGTTTGAGGGCACTTGCTCTTGTGACAAAATGCCCCAGTTCAAGCCCACCAGCACTATTAGTAAACCCACAAAACCGAAGTCTTTTGCTCTCTCTCTCCCGTCGAAAGCGAGAGCTTTAGGCTTCGATTTGTACAGAGGCACGCCAGGGAAGAGAGGTGAGCCATGAATGATGGTCGGTGACAGAGGAAAGAAGGGGAAAGGGGACGACGAAAATTCGGAGCAAATGGATGGGGAGCTCGTTCCCTCCTCCATCTATGTTATGAAGTGGTGGACTGGTAGAGTGTCGCGTTTTTCAATTCTTTATAACATGGCTCGTGACTCATTAATCCTATGGGCGTCTATGGTACCATCAAGTCCATGTCTAGTATTACCCAATGGATAATGGAACAAGTAGATGTAGCTTGATTGCAAAAAATGTAGAAATGACTATGCAGGCACAATTGGTCATTACAAGAGTTGATTCCAACTGAACGTGACCAACATGAAAGAAATGACAATGACAATGCTGTATAATCCGAATCATGGTGAGGGACATGGCACCAAAAATGCTGAATTAATTAAGCATTTCCCTTGGGCGTAATTTCTTTGTAATCATTATTAGGCACTTAACCATGTAATTTTTCACCGACCAAAAAAAAAAAAAACCCCATGTAATTTTTCTCTTGCAAACTTGAAGATATACTCGTATTTGATTTTTTTAATTGGATGAATGTTTTTCAGTAATTATGCACTAATTCCTAAAACACTATAATGCTTGCATTTCTTTCAATTTTTTTTTATTTTTAATATTGTCAAATTTTTCTTTTGTCGAATTTAATTGAATATTTAAAAAGAGGCCTCGGCCAACTGTGGGCTGGCGCGGCTCGTTCGCCGGCCCTAGCTACACCACAATCTTTTCGAGTAAGGACGAGCGTTCATCTATTTCTTTTCCCACTATCTTTTGGTCAACTTTTGAGCCTCTCTATAACCCCCTCTGTCAAGAAACCAGTGAGTTTCCACGTCTATATTTCCAGGAAGTTTCTCGAGTCTTGATCTGATCTTGACAGGGACAACACATTTTCCTACTCTTGAACCTATTTGGTCCAGTTTGGCCAAAAAAAAAAAAAAACCTATTTGGTCCAGATCCAAAAATGAAAAGATCCCTCCCGTGTATAATATAACTATATTACGTATGATCTCATCTTATAATACCTCAGGTGCTAATGAAATTATTTTAGTGAAATTTAACTGTGTCAATTCTCGGGCAATCGATCAGCATAAACTATGAACTGGAACCAGAATCACCGAACTTTCTTCTTTCGTTAACATCGCCATGCAGCTTCCTGGAAATTCCATCGATGACCACCGAAAGTGTAAATAGCCGACTCCATAATGCACTAGAAAAGCAGAGAAACGATGGTCGTCGACAACTAAGTCAAGTCCGACTCGTTTTAATTGTGTGACTCGGATGATTCATGCCGGTTGCTCTTTGTAGAGAAGCAAGCGGTTATTCAAGTAAAATAAACACTCCTTTATAAATAATATTACAAACTCTCCACGCTACACGCTACTACACTCACACACTAACTCACTTCACTGGCTTCTCACAAGTCACTCGCCCACTCACTTCACAAACAACGCGCACACAACGCAGCACGCCTCACGTCACTCCCTGCACTCTCTACGCCCACGCACTGTCGCTCTACACACTCTACAACTGCCACACTCATGAATAAGAGCCCTTATTTATAGCATGTGAAGTCAGTTTTTTGCTTTTCGATAGGGGTGATTGGTTCCTGTCTGATCCAGTTTCGATCACTTTTTTTTACTTGATGTTATATGTTATAAAAAAATCTAAAAAAAAAACCGATTACTTCTAAGAAAAGTATATATAATTGTAGATCGGATTACCCAAACATCGATTACACTTTTAAAAACTGGAAATCAGACTGACACTTTTGAAAATCAAAGTCAACCAGCTGATTCAGTCCGATTCGGATGGTCCAATTTGCATACCTCCAACTTCGAATACAAAAATTTCTCTTTGTAATCATTACTCGACACCTTGCTGTCCTATTTTTTTTAACAGTTGCGGTCACTTGTCAAAGAAGGAAATTGACTAAAGATACAAATGTTGTGGCTGAGAGAGAGAGACCCGAAAAGAGAGAGAGAGAGAGGCGGCGATCTTCACTCTCGTGAGAAAATGCCCCCAATTCAAGCCCGTCTGCACCATTAATAAACCCCCGAAACCGAAGTCTTTTGTTCTCTCTCTCTTC
The DNA here is from genome assembly GCA_014182385.1 of Eucalyptus viminalis. NCBI lineage: Eukaryota > Viridiplantae > Streptophyta > Magnoliopsida > Myrtales > Myrtaceae > Eucalyptus > Eucalyptus viminalis. Next base: position 4,955,448 of record CM024527.1, read on the forward strand.
TCCGAAGTGATAGCTGAGTTCAGATTTTGATTTGTACAGAGGCACGCCAGGGAAGAGAGGTGAGTCGTGAATGATGGTCGGAGACGGAGGAAAGAAGGGGAAAGGGGACGACGAAAATTCGGAGCAAATCGACGGGGAGCTCGTTCCCTCCACTGAGGAGCCCCGAGAAATCCATGATGAGCTTGAAAAGGTACATAATCATGCTTCGCGCTGTGTACCCATTTCACCAATCATGTGAAGTTCTCGCGTCTCTCTCTTCTGTTTTTTCCCGTTTTAATTGCACGTGAGTTTCTAAAGGTCAACAAAAAGTTTGGGAAATACCCCAGTTCTTTTGGCCCTGTTTGTGAGTAGAGTTCTTGAATTCCTCTTCTTTTTCAAGAATGTCTTGGTGTAAAGAGTTGTTTTTTTTTTTTTTTTATTTCCCTGTCTTAGTTTCATTTTGTACCCTCGTTACTTGATAATCATGGAAGCAAATTAGCATTTTGCTGCCTTCTTGATAGAAACTCACTGCAATGTCAATGAAGAATAACCAGCTTTTGGAAATTTCGGCAGCAGATTTTAATTGCCATGATGCTGCCGATTGTAATGATGAACAACTTAGGGCCTGTTTGGTTTAATTTTGGGGAAATGACTTTAGGAAAACGTAAATATCTTTGAGGTAAGGGGTTTTTCGAAATACGATATCATTTGGTAAATTGTAATGTCAAATAGCATAAACGCTATCTAACCACCGAACCGCCAGATCGGGTGGCCTAAGGTTGCGGAGGCCGGATGCGGTCTAAGGTTGTGCGGACCCAGGTGGCATCGCTTGGTTCGTGCACGCCAGGCGACGCTGTTTGAGGTTGTCCAGACCCAGGCGACGCACCCCAGGCGGTGGTCACTGGGAACGCGCGACCCTCAGGCGGCGGTGGCGGCTACCGGAGAAGCCCGACTCTCAGGTGGGGAAGACTAAGATGAATGGGGAAGAAGATGAACAGTGACGATGATGAACAATGAACTTGCATTTCCAAAATACCTAATGCTCAAAGCAAGTCTGGACTTACATTGGGTTTTCAGCATTGGGAATGCTGATGTTTGGCCTATGAGTTTTCAAAAATGTTTGCCAAACACAAAATATTTTCCCCAATGAGCTTTGAGGCCCAAAACCCCTTGAGAAAGCTAAAACAAACAGGGCCTTAGTGACCCTTTTGTGCATCTGCATCGTCATTGGAGCGCTGGAATTTGTTAGGTTAATTACGATGGACTATCTCTTATGATCGTGTTAGTTAATCCGTCTGGTTTTGGTTTGTGTATTGATTGATAAATGAGAAGGCCAGTGATAAATTTTGGAGATTAAGACCAAAAACATAACAAGACACGCAAGCCGGTACCATGCTAGTTAATCTGTCTGGTTTTGGTTTGTGTATCGTTGAGGCTGTCTTTATATTCATTAGACTTTCTATTCATGCATTGCGACTCCCCACCCACTTCTTCACTACGAGATCTGCTTCTTCCATTGGTTCAGTGATGCTCAGCATAAAGATGTTACCACTAAGATCCACGACGAGTTGGTTTTTTCTCTTAATATGCTGATGAGAGTTGATCTTGCTGCAAATAATATGTTCTTGGAACGTTGCAGATTGCAGACACCAAGGAGGATTTGGGGGCGAATTTTCGTGACGTGGAGGTAACCTCTTAATTTCTTTGCTCCGTTTTATTAATTAGGCCGTGAAGCTTCTATGATTATACTAATATGTTGAATGATATCTTGGCTCGGGGTACGACTGGAAGGAGAGCTAGGCGGGTACACATGAGCTCCTTTTTGGGCCTCCATCAGAAGTCGCTTACTTCCTTGCTTTTTTTTCTTTTCTTTTTTTGAGGCCATGAATTGCTTTTATGGCAGTTCGTGCCTTGCCATTGTGATATCCAATGTCTGTAATTAGATGGAGGATTTAATGTGAGTTGGAACTTACATAGCCCGTGAGGTTAATTGCAATGTCTGCAATTTGATGGAGGATTTAATGTGAATTGGAACTTACATAGCCCGTGAGGTTAATTGCAATGTCTGCAATTTGATGGAGGATTTAATGTGAGTTGGAACTTACATAGCCCATAAGGTTAATTGGATATTTCATAATTTCAGATATCCCTTCTTTAGTTCAGAGTTAGGATATCTCTCATGAGAAAATGCCCGAAGATAGCATGTTTGCTAAGCCAAAAAGGAATAATGACTTGCAATTCTGATATTTCCATCTTCATAAGAAGAGCAAGCAATGTTGGCATTGCATCAGTGGATCAAAATCTCATAACACCATCATGCGTTTCCCTCGTCCTGTGCAGGGGTGGCAACGTTTGCCTTTCGTCAATCCTCGAGAAGGCCCGGCCGCATGGAGCGCTGCATCATACAACCTAGTCACCGAGGAAGAGACAGTGGCAGCCTATGTGTACAAGATGGACAGGCCGTGGCTGAGGCCAGACATGGTGAGGGTGGAGATCCGGCGGGGCCGTGCCCTCTGGGTGATCGGCCAAGGAGACAAGCCCGTCAAGGTTGGGCTGCCGAGTTTAAATAAGATGAGGGTGAGCAAGGCCACGGCTTCTATGAATGCCGACAGTGTGCTCACCATCACGATTCCCAAGAGAGACCAGCCTTGGAAGTGGTACGAGTACAAAGATGTGGTGTTCGCATGGTTCAAAACGGTCCATGTTGCGGTTTCTAGCTAAATTGGCTTTGGCAGTGTCATAGCACTGCAAGTCCGGCCTTTACTCTTTAGAATGGACTCGACATGATCCTTTCATTTATAATGACTTGTGTTCTCTTTTTAACAATGTTGGCGTTTATAAAGACTGGTCAATAAGACTTTGTTTCTATAAGTGATTTATCTGATTTTTAAGTGGTTTTCACAAATGAGCCATAATTCACGATTTTACTTCAATTAGAAACATTCGCGACTTGTAGAATTTTGTCAATGGATATATAATATGTGGAAATGTCGGTGACTTGAATGTCCGACGCCTATGTCTATGTTAGAGGACTATGAATCCTAGTTAAAATATACAAATATGTGAATGTAGACACACTCATATGCATGTGCGTGCTGAAATATTAAGAAGCGGCAAAAAGCATCCACCCAATGGGATACTTTCCGGAGAAGATCCCACGAGTGATCTGTCTAAATGATTCATAGGCTAATTTCTCAACTTATATATAATATGCTAAGTTGTTATATGAATTAGTTATATTCAGTAAATGTGTTTAAAAGGATAAAACTAAATATTATATGGGTGTTAAATGAGTTTACAATATTTATAGAATCAACCCATCTCTATAACTCTATCTTCATTATCTCTCAATTTAGTGCCCTCTCACTCTACACTCTCACCTCAATTTAGATATGTTTTCCTATATTGAATAAAATATGAAAGTGTTTTAACGATATGAGTCACAATACATGGAAATGGGTCTTAGTTGGTCTAAGATAATTTGCAAATTGGGACTTCAATGTACTCATTTTTTTCGTCTCACTCATCTCTTCTATGTATATGGGTGTCCGATGCTAACGGATATCGAACTCCGAACCTAGTACTCTTCGGCCCCATCCTCTAATCCCTTCACCAGCAAGGCCGCATGGCAGTTGGCCTTGAATGTGCTCAGTTCATTTATGTAAGAAGCCCACAACTCCTTATCAAACTAAGTCAACTCATCAACTCGGACTCAATGAGTGTCGACCAGCCGCCTTTCGAGGAGAGGAAAAAACCTCTCCGCCGGCGTCCTGATCAAAAGTTTGTTATTTTTCGTGATCATAGCCTATGAACACCAAAAAATAACAAACTTTTGATTAAATAATCGACAAGTGACATAATTAGTCGATAACAGTAGAGTTTGGTAAACAATAGAAGTCATTGATAAAAAAAAAATCAATAAATTGAAAAGCATGACGACTCGTTAAGAAAGTTATCCACAATAAGCAAACATTAGTTATCGATTGGGAGAATTGTCCAAAAAGTTTTAAATCTATTGTATGGTAGCGAATTTAATCCTAAAAGTTTCAATTGTGCTAATTTAGTCGTAAATATTTCAAATATGTCAATTTAGCCCTAAAACTTTTGATAATTTATAAAGTTAGTCCTAAACCTTTTAATGATTTGTCAATTTAATATTTCTAACCAATTTTAATCGGAAATTGCTGATGTTGATAATTTTTACAATTTTTTTTTTTTACAATTTTTATTCTTTTTTATTCTTTTTTATTCTTTTTTTCTTTTTTTTTTCTTCTTCCCTTTCTCGTGCCAGCCATCATTGGGCCTTGTTGATGGCCAGGTCTCCAACCTCAAGCATAAGCATCGCTCACTTGATGCCAGCGACCTCCATTGGCCATCGATGGGTCCAATGATGGCCAGTAGAGGAAAAAAGGGAAAACAAAAAAAAGGAAAGGAAAGGAAAATAAAATAAAATAAAATAATTTAGAAAAAATTGCAAAATTGTCCACGTTAGTAGTGGCCCGCACGATGCAGGATGGTTGATTCTTACTAGACTATCATGTTAACAATTTCTAGCTAAAATTGATCGAAATAACTAAATTAACAAATCATTGAAAAAAATTTGAACTAAACCGACAAATTATTAAAAGGTTCATGACTAAATTAATAAATCGGTTAAATGTTTAGGACTAAATTGATAGAATTAAAAACTTTATGACTGAATTGGCAATTCATTAGAAGGTTTTAGAATTAAATACAATTGAAAGATTTATGATTGAATCGCCGCCATACAATAAGTTTATGACTTTTGGACAACTTTCTTGTTATCGATAAGAATCTTCAGTGGGATTAAGTCATAAATATCAATATGTAATTGTCGAGTAGCGATATTTTCTAATATATATATAACTTTCTTTAGATAATACTATGAAATTAATAATAATGTACCTTCTTGTAATCACAAATGGAATTATAAAGATATTTTTCTTGAAGATAGGATAAGTAAGTTATCTTTTTAAATTCAATAACCATTTATAAACATTGATTGTGGATTATAAATAGCGACATTGTACTTATTGTCATAGACACCTAATCAATTATAAAACTCAACATCTTTGCAAATTTATCTTTATCTTTATTTTTTACAATTTACATGGCCAGACACAATTTTCCCAATCTTTATACCAATTTTCTTATCATTTACTTTCCTATTCAAAATCAACAAAGAATCCTTCACTACCTTTATTGGTTCACTTATAAATCCATCCATATTTTTAAGGGTTCTTCGTTAGTAACTCATTGACAAAACAGATACCGTATTGCCTGATCTCCAAGGAAGGGATGGCGATGGACCCGCTTACAAGGTTGGTAGGCCATGGCTAGTGGAGGAGGTAAGGGCAAAGATCTGGTCGGGACAGGCCTTGCAAGTGATCGTGGGAAGGGATGCTCTAACTGCCAAGGTAAGGTTGTCGAGGACTTATAAGGCAAGGATGACCAAGACCATAGCTTTGGTGAACCGAGGTAGCGTGTTCACGGTCAAAGTGCCCAAGCGGGACTCCCCTTGGAAGTGGCACAAGGACATTAAATTTAGGTTCAAAACTACTCACATTAAGATCTTGAAAAATAATTCAAGAATAGTATTTTGTCCGCAAGGCCATCAATTGTCACACCACAATAGAAAGGGAGGATAGGGATGGAGATGGTGACTTATGTACTCGATCGAGATATTCAAATATCCATATAAAACAAAGTTTATTAGCAAAGAATTATGGTCTGTTTGTTAAAAAGTGTTTTTGTTCCCTGGAACAAAATTTTTTGTTCTTTTGTTCCGGATAAAAAAAAAACAGAAACGTGTTTGGTAAAAATTTCATTCCTGGGAACAAAAATCTATTTTTTTTTTCGGAAACAGATTTGGAATAGAAACAAGAAAAAAAATTGATTCTTGTTCCCGGGAACAATTCCGAGAAACAATTTTTCTCTTTTTTTATTTCCTTCTTCTTCCTTTTAGCTGATCGCCGGCCTCGGCCATGGCCGGCGACCTCGCCGAAGCATCGCCGGCCCCCGGCGAGGCCGAGCTAGCCTAGGCACCGGCGAGGCTCGGCCTCGCCGGGCCATCGTCAAGTCGGCGTTGCCCGGCGGTGGCCCGGTGAGGCAAAGCCTCGCCAATGGCCTCGGTGGCCAGGTGAGGGAGGCCATTGGCGAGGCTTGACCTCACTTAGGCGACGCAAGGCTGAGCCTCGCCGAGGGCTGGCGACGCTCTGGCGATGTTGTCGGCCCTCATCGACCAACGACCAACCAAAAGAAAGAAAAAAAATGAAAAAATGAAAAATATAATAAAAATATTGAAAAATTAAAAGAAATAACAAAATTATACAATTTTACCAAACACATTTCTATTCATGGAATATAAATTTTTTGCGATTTACCAAGCGCGTTTTATGCTCAGAAATTATTTTCAGAAATAGAAATAAAAAAATTATTTCTTTTTAAAAATTATTATTCGAAATAGAAACGTTACTAAACACATTCACAATCTTTCCATTTTGTGATTCGTGGGCTTAGTGTACGAGAGGCATAATTGAGTGCTCATTTGAACGTGTTTTTCATATTAATTATGTACGGTTTTAGTTTCCCCAAGCAACTTTTCATCATTTTTTTTATAACTTTTTAAACGGTGGCCAACCCTAGCTACGCACTGATTTGCTTTTCCTTTTTCCACGACCTTTCCTGGTCAACGTTGTCGTGTCTCTTTCCAACCCCTCCTCTGTCAAGAAACCAGGAAATTTCCACTTCTATTTCCATTAATGGCTTTCTTGATTCTGATGTGATTCTGACAAGGACAATAAAAATTGTCCACTCAATAAGATACTTTTATGATTTACCAAAAAAAAAAAATACTTTATGAAGAAGATTCAATAAATAACCATGTCAAAATGATTTATAAACCCATTTCTTGATTTATATATAATATGTTGAGTTGTTATATGAACTAGTTATATTTACTGAATAAGTTTAGAATGGTAAAACCTAACATAATGTAGGTGTTAAATAAGTTAAAAATTTACTTGGAACTAACCTATCTTTATAACTCTCTCTTTATTATCTCTCACATTCACCCGATCTTACACTCGTTCACTTGTTCACTCTCACCTTAGTTCAGATATGAGTTTTCCTAAATTTAATTAAATATAAAAGTGTTTAAGTACTACCACCCGCGGTGGTGCAGCTGGCTTCGGGCTCTCTCCCCATCACAAAAGGGAGGAGTTCGAATTCTAGAGGCGTCACATTCGCGCGACTCACCCGCGGCTGGGTCTGTGATGGTGGCTCAGTCCGCTCCGGGTTTACGCCGCCAGCTACCGACTGTACGGTAGTTTACGGGTCACAAAAAAAAAAAAGTGTTTTAGTAATATCGATTGAGTATGGGTCATTATATTAATTAAATTGGTCTAAGATAATTTGCAAAATGATCATGGAACTTTTAATTTGTTCAATGTAGTCTTTGAACTTTAACTCAGTATGCAATATCGTTTATGAACTTTTAAATTATTCAATATAATTTCTAAATTTTAAGCCAATGTACAATGCCGTCCATGAACTTTTAATTTGTTTAATGTGATCTTTGAATTTTTTAATACATATTCAATTTAGTTTTTGAATTATATGAAAATGTTCGATATAATTCTTGAACTTGAATTAATGGAATGATGATATTAAAAATTTTAATATAGTTCAAGGACTAATTTGAACATATATCAAAAGTCTAGGGATCATATTAAATGAATTCAAAATTCAAGAACTATATTATACATTAAACATATTTCTACATTGTAAATCCAGTCACTGTTTATGTCATTATCCCAAGAATGAATAATACTTCGAGATAATATGAAACAAAGTAGAAGCTTTGCTTCCTGTCATCTCACGTGAAGTTGTTTTCAATCTTTTGAAATTATTTCAATTGAAACTAGATATATCGCATTTTCAAGAACAGCTTCCCAAACAAATCCAATCGACGAGCATGGTCACTTCTTTTTCTTTTTCCCATAATCTTCGGTCAACGTCAACGTTCGAGTCTCTGTCTATCCTCTCTCTGTCACTGTCAAGCCAAACCCACCACGTCCAAGAAACTCCACCGGCGACGACCCGAACTGTAAACAACCACTCCGCGATGCATCAAAGAAGGAGACGGCGATGGACTATGTGTACAACGTAGACAGGCTGTGGCGGAAGGAGGATACGAGGGTGGAGATCAGGTGGGGACGGGCTTTGCAAGTGATCGGCCAAAGGGATGCTCCGACGGCCAAGGCGAGGTTGCCGAGGAATCATAAGGCGATGGTAAGCAGGGCCACAGCTTTGGTGAATCGCGACGGTGTGATCACAGTCAAAGTTCCCGAGCGTGACTCGCCTCGAAAATGGCACCCGGACATTGGATTCAGGTTCAAGACCATTCGCATTGATATCTAGAAAGATAATTGAAAAATAGATCCCCACTCCCCTACAGTGCCACCTATTTCCATGCTGCTGAGTTTGGCATTGCATTGATGGGAAGCGAGGTGCTAAAATCGCAAATATCTTTATATTACATTAATGGTAGTCTGATTGAAATATTTGGATATCAATGTAAACTAATTTATAATTTTTCATGCACTTGCATGACCCTATAAATTGTAGTCTTCCAAGATGACAAGATCAACTCACATGAAAAAATATATTGACATTTTTATATACTAAGCCATCTTCCAAGCCAAAAAAGAGGATATACTTAACGGGTTAGTCTGATTGAGGATCGATTATTCTCCGATATTTTATTTCCTTTTTCGCGATTCGGCCCTTGAGCCCGAATTCAACGGTTGGGCCTCAGTTCAATTTTCAGGCCTGACCCCAAGAATTAAACGATCACTTACAGGTGACTGTTGGGGGCCCAACGGCTGGCCCAATATAACACTGACCATGGGGAAAAATGATTTCCCTCTATAGATGCCCCCTCTCATTGTTGTCATTTCGATTCTTGCTTAGATATCGCTACCTCGCTCTCGTTCTCTATAACATTTTTGTCAATTTCAATCTTTCCTTTTTTTCCTTACAAAGATTTAATCGCACTCTAAGTACCGCGATGGGGAAAAAGGACAATAACAAACGTTTATATTTATCCCAACTCAATCCAGATTTCACTGACAAATTACATTCAAGTTGTTTAGTAAGTTTTGCAACAGCAATGTTTACATACCAACTCCACCCCAACAGCAAACCGAATTCGATGACAAAGAAACACAAAAACTTGATGATTAGGAGGAATCACAAGGGTGAATGCCGATTTTAGCTTGTGTGTGCAAGACACAAGAAGTCGAATTCAACCACTATATTGATTTTTAAAAGAAAAATATTTAAAAATTAAAAGAAATTCTAAGTCAAAAAAAATTTGAGGGTCATACCAGACGTATTTCTATTCCGACAATTAACATATGTGTTCAAATATTTAAAAACTCATATATGAAGCAGAATTAGAAAATACTATTTCTAAGTAGAAATCATTTAAAAAATAGATTAATTGCCAAATGCATCCTTAATAATTGAAGTCCAATCAAGAATGATCAATGACCAATTTGATTATTAAATACGGCTTCGAATTAAAAGTGGATGGATTCTATTTGCCTTGAAATCTCTTTGACTCTGCAAAATATGGAATTAGTAAATAATGCACAAGCAACATAATGAAAACAACGAGGAAATGGTGTATAACTTACAAAATACGAGTTGAATGCTTTTGTAAACAAAAAATGAATATTAGAAACACGAAATCCAATCTACTTCGAAATTCAAATTCAAACTTTAGAGAAAATATAGTTCTAATCGATCGATTGCGAATGATTTTCTAGTCTTCATGTCTTTAGAATCTACATTTGATATGCTGTTGTAACTTTTGCGATGTCTTGTTCGTTGCCTATGAATATTCATTGTTCCTTTTTTGGCTTTTGCTCTTCTTGAAATCAGCCATTCTATTATGCATTCTATTCTTGATTGATGGATCCTTCTTAACTCGGTTTTGAACTTCTGTGCATGCTTCCAATTAATCAATCATTGCAAGATAGTTTACACTTCACTAGACTCTATCCTTCAAAAATTCATGATCAATGAGCTCATTAGATATATCATCATGAATTTTGTAAGTTGATTGTAATATTATGAACTTCATGATTGATGAGCTTATTGGGCATTTTGTCAATTTAGTCTCGAGTCAAGTGTATTCCGATCGTCGGGTGACCACGGTAGGGAAATTTAAAATGAAGAGTTCGGACCTCATCATCGCATATGTCAGCATTACTTTCTCAGCCCAAAGGGCCGGCGTTTCAATCATTTCAAAAAGAAAAGGAAACTTAAAAAAAAAAAAAAAAAAAAAAAGACTAATGATCTATCAGAGCCCAGTCCAATCATAACCATCCTCAGTAAGTTTCGTCGCACAATCGGGGATCTCTATGACTAAAAGAAAACAGCAAACAATTCTGATTCCCAATTAAATTAATTCCAACAAAAATCAGTTTGACCCTATCATTCCATCACCGATACGTTAGAGAATCACCACTTTGTTATTGGCCAGGCCTCCTCTCTGCGAGCATTTCTCCGCTACTCTTTCAGTTTCATTTCTGGTTTTCTCTCATAAATTCGAAAGTAATATATATCATTCAAGTTTCGAAAAATAAATGATCAAATATCTATAACTCTTCATGTCAGTATTTTAATAATTTAAAAGGCTTAATCTGTCCCGAACTAAATATAAGTCAATTTAAAATTTCGTAAGGTTTACAATAGGTAAAAAGTGTTGGGATGTGGTTTATACTCCCTATCATAGAAAGTAAAGCCAATGAGGTCAAATATAGTAAGAGAGCCAATGAGATTGTTCATATTCATCTACGCATGTTGCAGCATTTGAAAATACGTCTTCCTACTTGACTATGCCTTATCTCGAAGAGAGTTGGGGAGCCGTGCTACTTTTGGGGTTTTATGAATCATATATATGTAAAATTAATAAAAAGGATACAACGGAAATAAAGATGATATATTTTATATATGAGTCTTCGAAAGCGTTGTTCATGTGTTTTAATAAAAATCTAAATATATAAAAAGGGTGTTAAACGAATTACCTCTTGAAGCGCACTTTATACGAATTGGTTCGAATGTTAAACAGTTTGAATCCTACAAACGCCGGACCTCTAGTTTAGACACACTAATAATGGACGTCTAACGGAAAAAAGAACTTTCGGATAATCACTACCGTGATCGTGCTAGCAATCTCATAGAGATAATCTGCCGTATCCTTGATGTTTTAGTCACGGCCCGAACTAGAGAGAATTTTTTTTTTTTTTTTTTTAATATCTCTTAGACACAAAAACAATTGCCGCTTCTCTCTATTTTTTCAACTCTTTTTGCGGCATTTCTTGAACGGTTTTCACGGGATCGGCAACCGTTGCTGATCCCCATCTGTTGAAGACGATCGTGCATGAACGGTTGACCGTTCATGCATGAAGCTTCCCAATTAAAAAAAAAAAATGATTAATTAATTAAATGAATAAATAATTAATTAATCAATCCCCTTAAAGAAAAATAAAAAAATAAAAAGGACATAATCTTTATATGTACATTTGAGGTACATTAACATGTATCAACTTTAGGCATGCGTGTGCATCATATGCAAGTAGGCTCGTGATTTTAATACAAATTAAATTAAATTTCATTTAATTTAATTTTAAATCGACTTAATTCGATTATAGTAATTGCAAACACATTTGCAACAATATTTCTCTCTTATTCCACATTATTCTAATTATTTATGGTGTGTGACATTCCTAGGTTCATCACTAAACTAGTAGTAAGATTTGTACTAACACATTAGTATTCCCAAAAGAATTATTTGTCCTGATTAATCTTTAAGTCCTACAAGCCATGATTGACATTTAGTAATATGTTATGGTTACCTAGATAGTGTGATTGCTTTAAGAACATAATGAACCTATTAGTTTTTGCTACGTGTAATTCAATCCATCTGTCTTACTATGTCCTGATCAAACAAAGATCATGGAATGTTTGTTAAGTCACCAATTCGATCATATGCACAAATCTAATTAACATGCATTTTATTCGAGACATAAATAATTTATTCTCGATTACAACCCTGACCGAGGATTTCAATGCATTGTCATAATCATATTGCATAGGATATCATTATTATACCTTGCATGTAACAATGAGACAGATTCCATATTGCATACACGTGCAACTTTGTATATGAACAAACTATGACCATCGGATATAAAGACGGATTAACGACTTGGCATTATCTGCACCCGTGAACCATAGTTGTTCGACAAACAAGTTAACATTGTACCTCAGGTCTAAGGATTATTTATACGAGATTAAAGCATGAACAATTAGACATTGACTATGCTAAAAGCTTACATGTTGCTAATCATTCCATATGCGTCATGTTCAGTGAACTTGTCTAATACAAACACTTGTGTTCTAACTTATGCATCATTAATACCTAATGACATGCGACTCATCATTCCCTTAATATCTAATACTTAATGGTGAAGTTAAGAATACATCGGTCTCAACAGGATTATAAATATCTACTCAATAATCGATCAATTGGGAACGATTTAAAGATTCACATATATTCTTAATGTCTCAAGAATAGATCTAGTTGCAACTGATCTTATTCCATAAATATAAAATAATTGGAGAAATGAATAAATATGTCATTGCATTAATTAAATAATAATAATGATAATACAACTAAAATCCCTAACATGTAACTATTTGTTGACACCTAAATTTTGACTAATTATGTAGTAATTAATTGCATAGAAAATTAGGGAGTAAAAATTGCATATAGTAAAATTGCATTTCATGTAGTCGCATTTGCATCGGTACTAAGAGGACAACAAGAAGCAGGGCTCGCGGTCGATTGCGTGCATAAAAGGATGGTCCCTCTTTCGCCGGTCTCGAACACACATAAGAAAAAAATGAGGAAAGAAGCTCGCACGTCCATTGTCTATTCTCATCAATGCATGCACATGCATACACAAATTCGGTGGACGTGCGGATTCGAGAGAAATCTTCAAAGAAGCAAAGCAGCTCACAACATATTATATAATATGCCCATATTGTGTTATTATAATATGCCCATAATATTATATAATATGTCAGCTTTGATGGCGCAATGAAATTCACCGTAGAAGAAACCTCCTCATTAATGCATGCACATACACGCACGCAATGGGACAGGCGCCTGCTAGAAGATTTCCTTACTGAAGAACAGGGGGAGCGAAAAGAAAAAAATTCCATTGTGAGGGGGGCTTTCCCTTCGGTCAGACAAGGGGGGAAGAAAAGTGTCAGAGAGAGAGCTAAAAAAATATTCATTGGGAAGGGCTCCTCTTTCGGACAAGAAAAAATGAAGTCAGGGGAGGATATTAAAAAAGAGATGAATGGAGAGTTTGTCAGAAGAAAAGAAGGTGAAGTCAGAGAGGGCAACAAGAAAGAGAAAAGAACGTGAAAGAAAAATAATAAAAAAAAAGAAGGGTTGTCTTCTTAAATGGGAGGCTTCGAGCAAAAGAGGGGAGGGAGAACTTCTGCAGCTGCCCATTACCGCCGGAGTCCCGAACTCTCTCACCGTTGCAACTCGCTCGGCGCCCGCAGCGGCCCGTCACCGCGCCAACAACCTTCCTCCTTCCGGCGAGTTCCGAGCCCGTCGCAGCCCCTCTGCCCTGCGCGCCACCGTCCCCGACGCGAGCACCCTCCAGTCCACACCCACAGTCGACCTGCCCCACATCCACGCCCCTCTGCCCTGTCGTTCCACCAGCACCCGGCTCACCCACAAGCCCGCGTCGCCCACCGCCTCCGCTCGAGCCAGCACCTGACGACGCTCCTCTCTGCCTGTTCCCGATGCCCGCGCCTGCACTGCTCTTCGCCTGAACACCAGCCGCATCGTCTAGGACACCTGCACCGGCAGCCGCGCCTCTGCAAGCCGCTGACCACCGCAGCGCCCAGCCTCGCGACCCCAGCAACCCGCGAGTCCCCTGTCCTGAGACCGAGATCTGCCCACCGCTGCTCAGCCAATTCGGTTCCCGTCCGCGACGTGCAACACCCTCTGCCGGACCACCGCTGCAGCAGCCACCCCTGCGCCGCACCGCCGTGACCCGTGAGAGCGCCCGACGCCCCTTCTCCGCCTCTGCTGTCGCCTGACCGCCTCAGCCCAAGCTCCCCTCCTGCAGTTAAATCTGACCACCGCGACCTCCGATCGGTGACCCGACGCTGCAAACCAGCTGATCAGCCCTGTCCGTTGCCGTTCAGCCCTCTGTTTCGCCCTCTGCCGCCGCTGGTTCGTCGGTTGCCTCCCCTCGCCGGTGCCCCGAACACCGGCAGCTTCGTCCGCCGTCGCCCCTCACCGGAACGCCGTCGACCAGCCCCCTTGGCAACCCGACCGACGGTGACCCTCACCAAAAGACCCACGAGCCAGTCGTGCGTGGGAAAAGAAAAAGGAGACAACCAAAAAAGAAGAAAAAAGCAAAAGGGGAACATTAGGTAGTTTATTATTATTATTATTTTATCTTTATTTTTTATAGTTTATAGCTTGTTTTTATATAGTTTTTTTAGTGTGATTATTCATTAATGCATGATTGAAGTTCCAATGTGAAATAACCCCTCAATTTAGGGATTAGGAGTTCGATTTTCGCGCCCGAAATCCGACTCACGATCTCGTATAAAAATCGACAATCCAATCTCATGCCCGAGATTCGATTCGCGATTTAATTTAAAATGACCAACCCGATCTCATGCGCGAGATATGGTTTGTCAATTTTGACTGTTAATCTTATCTTGATTGAATTGGATATTTTGTATAAAAAATTCAAAAAATGCAAGTTAGATTAGGGCTAGGGTTAGCGTATTTAGTTATTTCGTTTTTTTTAAAAAAATAATAAAAATCCAAAAAAATGCATTCATGATATTAGTTTTTCTTAAGAATTGCACGGGTCAATTTAGAATAGGATTTTAGATTTTAAATTTTTATAACAAAAAAATCCCCAAAAAAATTAATTAATTTAGGATGCTAGTTTTTTAGGTTGCATGTTTAATTGTGTGCAATTTCTTAAAATTTCGAATTTTATATATATAAAAAAAAAAAACAAACTAAAATCATCATGCATATTAGAATAGAATTGCATGTCTCATTTTAAGTTTCAATTTTTAGGATAGATTGCATTTTTAGGAATAGAAGTATCATGTGCACGTCATGTGGGATTAAGTTCATAAAATGCACGCCATGTAGAATTGGGCTCATTTAATTAGAAATTGCCCGTCATTATAATTAGGTCATTTTGATTTGCATATTTAATTATTGCATGTTCATTAAGAAAACAAAGAAAGAAAATATTTTACTCATGTCATGTAGTTTAGAACACATTGTCATGCCATTCCATGTTAGATTAGTAGCATGCATAGCATATTGCATGATTCTCATTAAATAAGTAAAAACCAAAAAAAAGGAAATTGCCTGTTAATTAGAAATCATATTTAGGTCTGTTGATGTGAATTCTGATTTAACAATGCAGATGCTTTCGTTGCTATGAGGTAAGTCCTGCAATTTATTCATCGCTTTCTTGGGTGTTAAATTGGTGGTTTGCGCATCCGCATGATCACCTCACATGTTAGGAGGATAAATTAAAATCAATTCAAGCTGCCTGCAAAATATTTTTTAAAGAAAAAAAAAGAAAAGAAAAGGTACCGAAAGGGCGTTAGAGAAATCTAGCGTAATCAAGTCCCCGAACTCACAATCTCTGGTTCGTAGGAGTGAAGTAATTCTCCCATTACTTTACTTGGGTTTCTAATCTACCCACCCAAGATAGATTAGTGGCGACTCCTAATTGAAAATCATTTGCATGTTAAGAACTTGGAACTTGAACCTAAGTCGCGAATTGGTATGGGCTTGGGAGAGCCCGAGTTAAGTCTAGGCTTAACAATCCATTAGCCAAACCCTTAGGTGGTCCAACCCGCTTCGGGGAGGTCGCGACACTATTACATAGGGCATACATTCAACAGCCATCTAGTCTTCAAGGAAGAGATAGCGATGGACTGGCCGTGGCCAGAGGAGGAGGAGGGTGAGGGCGGAGATCAGGTGGGGACGGGCCTTGCAAGTGATCGGCCGAAGGGATGCTCCGACAACCAAGGTGAGGTTGCCGAGGAACATAAGGTGAGGACGAGCAGGGTTACGGTTTCGGTGAACCGCCATGGTGGTGATCCCAGTAAGGTTCGACAATTTGCATTAAGATTTCAAAAAAGGAAGAATAGATCTCACCCTTGCCACCTATTGCCACTCCGCCGAGTTCGACGTTGCATCGAAAAGGAAGTGTTACAAGAGAGGATGGTGATGGAGATGGTGGCAAGAGACTTACAGCTCGGCAAATATTTTAGCTTTTATAACTCTGTAAATTAAATCAAATTGTTCGATTATCCATATAAAAGAAATTATAAGTTGTTAATTTAACATGCGATTTTGTGACAAAGTGACGTGAATTCAATGTATAAGCTGCAAAACTGATTTAAAATATCTAAGAAGAGACAAAATATTAATTCAAAATGCCAAAATAAACGATTTAAAATTCAACTGTAGATTATTGGAGTTGCCGTGGTATATTGGTGAGACATTCTATTCTCTCACGATGGTATTGGTCGCCATAGGACACGATACGTGAATTTTAGCAAGGTTGTGGTTATCAAACATTCGATATCGTCAACGAGTGATTAAAGTCCAATTGAGGATGATCGATGACGAATTTAGTTTTTAAGTACAGCTTTGAATAAAGAGTGAATGGATTCTAACGTCTCTTGAAATCTCGAGGATTCAAATTTTGAGTTGCTAAATAATGCACGAACAGCAGATCAGAAACAAGGAAGAATTCCATGAACTTTTATTAAGTTGGAACATATGGCTTACATTCTTGGAGGCTATGCTTGATCAGGTGAACATGAAATAGCAATGAAGATGAATGAAAGCATAGAGAAAGTGAAAAACTTTACAAAATGCGACTGTAATGCTTTTATAGACAGACAAGAATATTAGACTCAGGAGAGAAACCTAATCTAATTCAAAAGTCAAATCTAAATTTTAAGCGAAATCTAATCCCAATCTATAAAATTACGAATGATCTTCCGATCCTCATATATTCGGAATTACAATATAATTTATTTTTTGTGATATCTTCATGGCCTGTGATTATTCTGTTTTTTTATTTTCATCGCTTCTGATTATTCTCCTTCTTTTTCACTCTTTCTGTAATGGGCCATTGCGTTATATGCTTTTTGATCTCCGTCTGCAAGAATTTCTAACTGTCCTGACTTGCGGGCTACTCTTTGAACAATCGGTAAGCCCCTCTCATCGCTTGACCCGATCCGTAACTTTCGCGTATGCTTCAAGTTGATCAATCGTCGCCTCATTTTATATACTTGCTTTTGCTTTTTGTGAAAACTCACAAGCTCATCAAACATCCCATTGATGGGTCTTGTCGGTCCTTTGTATTATCATGACCTTCCTGATCGATGAGCTTGTCGAGTAATCTACGGATCGCGCCTTGAGTTAAGTGCATTGGCATTGCCTGATTTGTGTCCAAATTTTGGGCTTGGTGGCGCCGATAGGAAAATCCAAAATGACTAATCCGTTTCCCATCATCGCATCTGTTGGCATTGCTTGCTCCGTCTGAAGGGGAATCCCGACAGGCAATTCCGGCAGCGGATTGCGACGGGCAATTCCGGCATCTTCGTCGCTATAAAAGCCAGCTTGCATCTTTGAATCCATGCCCAGATCTAAACAGCAAATTTCCGACGCACGCACTGAGACAATGTCCGAGGAATCCTGAGGAAGTTCATGAGAATAAGGAAGTCTATGAAGACGCCTTCTACTTCGTGGCCCCTCTCGGATTCGAGGGGACCTGTGTTGGAGAAATCTTTCCAGAAGATTTTGAAGCTGACAAAACATTTCTATCAGTCTAGTCTTGATATCATTGGTTTAAAGTCTCAAGACTTTGTAATCTAAAGTCTCAAGACTCAAGACTCAAGACTCAAGACTCAAGACTCAAGATTATTCTCACCGACGCCTCTTTTAATCCGGTGGCGTAGGATATCCGGCCGAAGTATATGGTTGGGGATTTGATCCAATCCTCCGGAATAGATACCTTGGTTGGATAATCATTTTGGATTCTTTTGATTCTTATCTAAGATCAATTGAAGATCGATGTTCGACGAAACATTCTTGGAATGTTCTATTCTTGGAAACCAAAATCCCTGATTGTATGGGCGAACAGGATTGATGGGCTATCATCGATTCCTTAAATAGCTCGGATGATCTTCTTAATTGATTCCGTCCAACGGGTAGATTGGAGGAATTCCTTTGGTAAGTGCCAACGGCTATGATGGCATAAAGGAGTATAAAAGGAAGACGTTCTAGTTGTTCTAAGTGTGTGATCGATAGATAAATTCCAGAGTCTCGAAGAACCTTGATTGTTAGTCGAGACAGTTCGAGCGAAATTGTATACACAGAGAGTGTTTGTACTTGGTGATACCTTGAGCGAGTGTAGTAGATCATCTACATCGAGAAATCAAGGAAGATCAACACCGTAACATCTCTTTGTTCATAGTGGAATCCAGCCAATCGGCTGTCGGTGCGTAAGAGTGGACGTAGGCTTGAATCAAGCCGAACCACTATAAACCTCGTGTTTAATTCTCTCTTTCCTTTACTCGTCTTACGATTGATTTTTAATCCTTCATCTGTTTAAGTATTACGCAAACTGCAAGAAAATTTTCATAAAACCTATTCACCCCCTCTAGGTACTCATACTAGCATTATCAATTGGTATCGAGCTTGTGTTCTTACTTTATTTGAAGTGTTTTACTTCGTAGTAAAAGATCCATGGCTAGTATGCTAGCACCGTGGCTGGTGGAAGGGCAAAGCAATACAAGACCACCCTACTTTGATGGAAAGGATTACAACATCTGGAAAAACAAGATGAAAGCTTTTCTACGATCAAAGGATCCTCCGGAATGGGATGTGGTGGAAAGAGGAATTACTCCCTACTGCTGCATCAGCATCCGAAAGAGGGAAAGAAACCGTTGAACCCAGCGGAATGTCTCAAGAAGAGATAAACAAGAGACAAGCACTCGATGCAAAAGCAATTTACTCTTTATATTGTGCTTTATCACCAACTGAATATAACAGAATATCTTCTTGTGATACAGCAAAAGAAGTCTGGGATAGATTACATATGACTTATGAAGGGACAGACCGAGTGAAGGAGACCAGAATCAACATTCTCCTTGGTCAATATGAAGCCTTCAAAATGAAACAAGGAGAATCTATAACTGACATGTTTAGCCGTTTTACAGATATTGTCAATGGCCTTGAGAATCAAGGATAGAAAATTTCTGATCCTATGAAGGTGAACAAGCTACTGCGTGGACTCTCTAAGGATTGGAATCATATAAAGACTTCAATAAGAGAGACGCAAAGAATTATGCCATTATCTCGTAGACGAGCCGATTGGAACTCTTCAGTCTTATGAAGTGGAACGAATTAATGAAGATGAAGACTCAAGAGGTAAGAAATCCATTGCATTAAAATCTAACGATGATTCTGATGATACGACTCAAGAAGATCTCGGATGATGAGGAGCTTGCTCTTATGATTAGAAGGTTCGAAAGTTGAATAGAAAAGGAAGAAGGTTCAACCCAAGGAAACAAAGTTTTCAGAAACAGCAAACCAAGTTTGTTGATAATGAGGAACCAAACAAAGATGTAGTTTGCTTCGAATGTAAGAAAAAGGGACACATCAGACCAAATTGTCCTCTCCCGAAGAAGAAAAGAGGAAAAGCTGAAAAGTCTCGAAAAGCTCTCAAAGCCGAAACTTGAAGCGATACAGAGTGTGAAGAAAGTGATGAGGAATATGCTAACCTATGTCCGATGGCACATCGACTCGACTGGATCAGACTCGGACAGTGAATTTGAGGTAAGTGATTATAAAATTCCTGTCAAAGTCTCTAAATACATTGATGAACTATGTTTTAGTCTTAAGACTTCTCTAAAAAGGATTTCCGAACTGAAAAGGAAAACTTAGTTTTAAAACAAAAGGAAAATATTTTAGAAGAAAAAGTGAAAAGTTTAGACTTGAATTTTTCTACTCTTAAGGAGAATGAAGATAAACTTTCAAAAGAAAATGCTTTCTTAAAAACTGACTTATCAAATATTTCAAAGAAATTTTCAATAGGGTCTGAAAAACTTGAAAAAGTTCTTTCAGTCCAAAGACCTTACTTTAACAAGTCTGGTTTGGGTATGACAGCAGAAACAATTCCTTTAATTGATTTTCCAAAAGTAAAAGAAAGAATTAAGAATAGACCAACAAAGGAGACTTACAAAAATCATTTCAAGAAAGTCTTTGTAAAGTCCGTAGGTCGAAGTGCTCTAAGGTGTTCAAAGTGTAACAGTAGATCATTTTGAAAAAGAATGTCCTATGATTTGGAAGCCTGTTAAGAGAGTATGGCCTAGTAATGCTTATTCTACTAACGCCAAAGGACCCAAGAAAATTTGGGTACCAAAGAAAGCGTGAGACTCTTCTTTGATTGCAGGTCTCTCAAAAAGAAAGTTAAGTGGTATCTTGACAAAGTGGATGTTCAAGACACATGACAGAGACTCAAATTGCTTCATAAAGATTGTTCAAGTAAATGGTGGAAAAGTTTCATTTGGTGGAAACATCAAAGGAAGCATTGTGGGTTTTGGAACTGTGAAAATTGGAAATCTCACAATAAGCAATGTCTCTCTAGTGGAAGGACTCAACTACAATCTTCTAAGCATTAGCCAATTGTGTGATACTGGTTTCAAGATCTCCTTTCAAGAAGGCACGTGTTCTGGAATTAGCAAAGACTCAACTCAGTCTTTCATGGGTCGAAGACATGGAAATATCTACCTTCTTGATGTAAAACCAAATGAAGCACAATGCCTAATCTCAATTCAAGATGAAGCAGTCTTATGGCACAGAAAGCTTGGCCATGTCAATATGAAACAATTAGCCAAAATCTCATCAAAGAAGCTTGTTCGAGGTCTACCTAAATTGCCATACCAAAAGTCGATTCATGCACTCCATGCATTCTCGGGAAAGCAGGTAAGAAATTCATTTAAGCAAATAAATCATGTTTCTACTAATCATGTACTACGGTTGCTTCATATGGATCTCTTCGGACCAACCGTAACCCGAGCATTGGAGGTAAGAAATATTGCCTAGTAATTGTGGATGATTACTCCCGTTTTACTTGGGTATATTTTCTTTCAAGTAAGTCGAAACCTTTTCGTATTTTGAAAAATTTGCCAAAAAGGTTCAAAATGAAAAAGGATGTGCAATTTCAAGCATAAGAACAGACCATGGAAGTGAATTTGAAAATAAAGATTTTACGAAATTTTGTGATAAATCTGGTTTTAATCATATGTTTTCCTCTCCATATACTCCAGAGCAAAACGGAGTTGTGGAAAGAAAGAATAGATCTCTTCAAGAAATGGCTAGAACACTTTTAATTGAAAGCAAAATTTCTTCACAATTTTGGGCTGAAGCTGTTTCAACAGCATGCTATATTATAAACAGAGTCTTTTTAAGACCTATTTTGGAGAAAACCCCTATGAATTGTTCAAAGGTAAAGAGCCTATTGTTTCATACTTTCATGTGTTTGGTTGCAAATGCTTTATTTTGAAAAATGCAAATGATAGAGTTGGTAAGTTTGAAGAAAGATCGATGAAGGCATCTTCCTTGGATATTCTACATCAAGCAAAGCCTACGAGTCTACAACAAGAAAAGCCGTTAGTAGAGGAATCAACGAATGTTAAATTCCAAGACTCAATGCAAGATGAATCCAAATCGGACTCGCATGAAGAGTTCGAACCTACCTGACCTTCCAATGCTTACAACTCAAGAAGCATCTCAGTCTCGGAAGTCCAACATCAAGAAGCACATGAAGATTCAAACAAAGAAAGAGATCATCAACTAGGAAGAACAACCAAGAATCGGAAGCATAAATCCAGTCATCCTAAAGATCTCATTATTGGCGAAATCAATGAAGGAATCCGCACCGAGATCAAAAAGGCATGAAGAATCTAGTGCTGTGGCTCTCATTTCTGAAATCGAACCAAAAAGCATAGAAGAAGCTTTATCTCGATGAAAGTTGGATCGAAGCTATGCAAGAAGAACTCGACAATTCAACATCAATGATGTCCGGGAATTGACATCTAAACCAAAAGGTAAAACTGTTATCGGAACCAAATGGGTATTCGGGAACAAGATGAATGAAGAAGGAAAAGTCGTACGAAACAAAGCAAGACTCGTGACTAAAGGATATACGCAAGAAGAAGGAATAGACTATGATGAGACTTACGCTCCAGCAAGGTTAGAAGCTATTCGTCTATTACTTGCGTTTGCTTGTTATAAAAATTTCAGGTTATTCCAAATGGACGTCAAAAGTGCATTCCTAAATGGATTCATCCATGAGGAAGTCTATGTGGAACAACCACCTGGGTTTGAAGACCCAAAGAAGCAAGACTCGTCTTTAGACTGAAAAAAGGCCTTGTATGGTTTAAAGCAAGCACCTCGAGCATGGTACTACAGGTACTAAGTAAATTCTTATTACAGAATGGTTTTGTCAAAGGTAAAGTAGATACTACTTTGTTTATCAAAAAGGAAAGCAAAAGCTTTTTACTTGTTCAAATATATGTGGATGATATTATTTTTGGATCATCTAATGAAAGTCTATGCAGGATGAGTTTGAAATGAGTATGATGGGAGAATTAACATTCTTTCTTGGACTTCAAGTTAAACAAATGAAGGAAGGAACTTTTATTCATCAAGAAAAATATGCGAATGACCTTGTCAAAAGGTTTGGATTGAAAAATTGCAAAAAGACTGACATACCAATGTCATGTTCTCGAAGATAGACAAGGATGAAGAAGGGAAGAAAGTAGATCAAAAGCTGTACAGAGCATGATCGGCTCACTTCTTTATCTTACGCTTCTAGACCGATATTTTGTTGAGTGTTTGCATTTGTGCTAGGTTTCAATCAGATCCCGAGAATCCCATCTCGGTGCGGTAAAAACGTGTTATCAAATACGTTGCCTCATCTTCAAGCATCGGTCTCTGGTATCCCAAGAAGGGAGACTTTAAACTTCTAGGATACTCAGATGCAGATCTGGCCGGTTGCAGAGTCGATAGAAAAAGCACCTCGGAACTTGTCAAATACTTGGAAACGGGACAGTGTCTTGATTTTCAAGAAAACAAAGACTGTATCTCTCTCAACGACGAAGCGAGTATGTAGCTCTTGGAAGTTGCTGTTCGCAAATTCTCGGATAAAACAACAGCTACAAGACTTTGGGATTGAAGACTCATGCACGTAAATCAGATGTGACAACACCAGGCGATCAATCTCACCAAAAATCCAATCCTTCATTCAAGAGCAAAGCATATTGAGATTCGACATCACTTCATTAGAGATCATATTCAAAATGGAGAAATCTCGATTCAATTTGTTGATTCAAAGAGTCAATTAGCGGATATATTCACAAAGCCTTTGGAGAAAAATCAATTCAACCTTATCCGTTCAAGACTCAACATTTTGAAGCCTGAAGAAGTTAAAGTCTAGAGACTCACCAACTCTAAGACTCTAATCTTTCAGACTTTAAATCCTCCACTCGAACACTTGTGGCTATAGACTCGTAAGTTGTATTTCATCTAAGAGGTACGAATTTTTGTTTAACTCGAAAAAGTACAATCTTTCATTCAGTTATTCTATAATCCGCATGAAATTTGAAGTCTTATCTGCTTAAAGGAATAGTTTTGGAAGTTATTGATTTTGAAAATAATAAATCGTTCACTTTCCTTGCACCGTTTGAACTTCCCTTTTCAAAACTGAGTTATATATATATATATATATATATATATATATATACAGTTTTTCTATTCTCCAATCTTCAAAACCCTAAAAGGCACTCTCCTCCCGATACTGTTCTACTGCTTGTTCGTCTTCGAGAAAGTGGTCATTTTTCTTGGGAAAGCAAGTGAAGGAATCTTCCAGCGACAAAGAAAGATGTCTTCTTCGAGGAAATCATCAAGAATCGCAAGCAGGGGACCACAAAGAATGGAGAAGGGACCGACTCACTTCGATCTCACTGAGGAAGAAGACTTAACAAGTCAGCGACAAAGTCCGATTCGCTCTCATCCACGTCATTCAACGCCCCGCCCCACAAGGTGCAAGTCATTCTCGGGAAGAAGAGATAATCGAGGATGCTGACCCGGTAAGAGTCCAAAAGCCCTCCTTATGTATAAACTTTATCGTGCGTTGAAAAGCACAGGTACTTCATTGAAATATATAGATGACTTCCTTAAGGACAAAAATTATGGGAATGAGTATCGATTTCTGAAGAAAATGGAGGAATTGGGAATTGCCCCGAAAGGAACAGCAGAGGAAGCACTTGCGAACATTCCAAGTGATCCTCTTATGCCAGGACAAAATTTAATTGAAGGGAACGATGATGACAGAATGTTCCTTGAATTTCAACCGAAAATGGGCGTGGCAGCAAAGGTGAAAGGAAATCAGATGGATTTGTTCAAATCCAAGGATCAAGAAAAAGTGTATTCCAGGCTGATGAAAAGAGGGGTGATAAACCCTAGAAGTGTCGATTTTGACTTCCTGGACGCCATCAACATAAAATTAAGAGAAAAGTTGAATTTGTTTCAACTTGAGAATTTTTGCTCGACTCAACGACGGGTATGCTCATCTCGACCGCTATTTCTATTCAAATCTTAGCTTTCGGATGCGAATAGAATATCATTTAGTGTACTAGACAAAGTCTACGTGGTAGATGTGAATATGTTGGCTGATATAGTTGAGTTGAACGAGGACGTTATCTACCAATCAAAGTCTCACCTGCTCGTATTACTCGGAACTTGTCAAAGATAGGGACGCAGAGAAGAAAATTACCTATTCCAGGATGAATGCTATCAACATTCTGCTTCATAAGGTTGTAATCAATTGTCTTAGACCAAAGTCTACGTCAAAGACTACTGTGTCTCATTCTGAAGCAAAGTTGATGTACGCAATCAACTCAGGACGAAAGTTCTCTCTCCCGCACACTATTCTCTTCCATATGTACAGAGCAATGTCAAAAGACAAAGGACAATTGCCTTATCCTGGTCTGGTGACCAAGATCTTCAGACACATGAATATTGAACCGCCTCAAACACTTTGTATTCAACCGTGTGATAAGATGGTGATAGGTTTGAAGATGTTATCGAAGATGCGTCTGAAAGAACTTTCCAAGGCAATGGAGAAATTTAGAGTGAAATCTCCTGTTCAGTTTGCTTCAAAGAGAAAAGGAAAGGAGGCCATTGGAGCCCCATCGAAAAAGAAGAAAAGATCTCTCATCTTGGAGGATGAAGATGAAGATGCTGAAGATCCTACTATTCCTGCTCTGATAAGAACAAGACGTTCTGTGTCTCAGCCTACAGAAGTTCAGAAGAAACAGAGAGAAGAAGAAGAGCAAACCAGAAGCAAAGAAGAAGAAGAACAGAGAGAGAAAGAGAAAGAAGATGAAGAAGAGACTAGAAGGCGTAGTCCAGTCAATGGGAGAATTCCAGATCGTGCGCATTCCCAAGCAGACATGACTCCTTTCTCACCCCTTTTTAAATGATGACAAAAAGGGGGAGAACCAATTTGAACAAACAAACATTATTTTAAACTTTGATTTTTGTGGTTATGTTTTTGAGTATGACTTGAGAACTTGAACTTGGGTGTGAGACTGAATGGCTATGGAATTTGATGCTTGACTGGTTGCATTTATATTAAGTATTGTTATATGGTATTACTCATGAAAGACTAACCAATTTTGCTGTGGATGCAGAGTCTGGTTGTTTATTAATCTTTATGAGTTAGCCATATTGCTTGAGAAATGTTTTTGCAGGTCAAAGTTGTTCAAATCTACAAGAAAGTTTTGTCACCATCAAAAAGGGGGAGATTGTTGGAGAAATCTTTCCGTAAGATTTTGAAGCCGACAAAACATTTCTATCGCCTAGTCTTGATATCATTGGTTTAAAGTCTCAAGACTTTGTAATCTAAAGTCTCAAGACTCAAGACTCAAGATTATTCTCACCGACGTCTTTTAATCCAAAGGGGCGTAGGATATCCGGCCGAAGTATATGGTTGGGGATTTGATCCAATCCTCCTGGAATAGATACCTTGGTTGGATAATCATTTTGGATTCTTTTGATTCTTATCTAAGATCAATTGAAGATCTGATGTTCGACGAAACATTCTTGGAATGTTCTATTCTTGGAAACCAAAATCCTGATTGTATGGGCGAACAGGATTGATGGGCTATCATCGATTCCTTAAATAGCTCGGATGATCTTCTTAATTGATTCCGTCCAACGGGTAGATTGGAGGAATTCCTTTGGTAAGTGCCAACGGCTATGATGGCATAAAGGAGTATAAAAGGAAGACGTTCTAGTTGTTCTAAGTGTGTGATCGATAGATAAATTCCGTAGTCCGAAGAACCTTGATTGTTAGTCGAGACAGTTCGAGCGAAATTGTATACACAGAGAGTGTTTGTACTTGGTGATACCTTGAGCGAGTGTAGTAGATCATCTACATCGAGAAATCAAGGAAGATCAACACCGTAACATCTCTTTGTTCATAGTGGAATCCAGCCAATCGGCTGTCAGTGCAGAAGAGTGGACGTAGGCTTGAATCAAGCCGAACCACTATAAACCTCGTGTTTAATTCTCTCTTTCCTTTACTCAGTCTTACGATTGATTTTTAATCCTTCATCTGTTTAAGTATTACGCAAACTGCAAGAAAATTTTCATAAAACCTATTCACCCCCCTCTAGGTACTCGTACTAGCATTATCAACCTGGCGCTTGCGGGGGACAACCGCGTACGACAAGGTCACCGGGGAGGAGACGGAGTCAGCCGACGTGTTGAAGATGGACAAGCCGTGGCTGACCCGGGAGGAGGTGGCGATGGAGATCGGGTGGGGCCAGGTCCTGTGGGTGGTCGGCCAGGGGGATGAGGCGGTCAAGGTAAAGTTGCCGAGGAGCGCGACAGGGTGAAGGTGAGAGCCGGTGCAAGGACCCGGGACTTGTTAGGTTCAAGACGGTCCACGTTTCGATTTCCAGTTAAATTCATTCCGACAAAATCAGTTTTACCCTATCATTTAATTGAAGATGCTGCAGAAAATCACCACTTGATAATTGGCCTGGCCTCCTTTTCGCTAAGCAATTTCCAGTTAAATTTTTATTTTCATTCGTTGTTTTCCCATCCAAAATTTGAAAATAAAAGCATGTTTAAGTTTCCAAAAATTCTGCCCTCAATATTTTAGTATTTTGAAAGGGTTTAACTATCTCTTGGTTAATCAAAAGTCGGAGTTTAAGTAGAAACTACTCAACTCGTACGAGGGGAAAAGAAATCAACCTGAGCATAAATTATTTCGTACGGGGTGTAGTCGATTTGGTGGAGCATGATGAGTAGAGCTAAGAACTTCTTATGATTCAACACACATCTAATTCGATACACAAATGTATCAATTAATTTAAGAATGAAGGAAAAATTATATAAATGATTTATGATTTTTTTTTTTTGTACAATATGATCTCAAAACTTTTAGTTTTTGTAATGTGATTACTGAACTTTGAGTTAATGTACAACATCGTTTTTTAACATTTAATTTATTCAGTGTAATCCATAAACTATATGCAAATGTTCAATGTTGTTATTAAACTTAAATTAAAAGAAAGATAATATTGAATATGTTCATACAATTTATGTACTAACTTGACCATGTATAAAAAATTAGGAATCACATTCAATAAACTGAAAGTTCAAGAACTATATTGCATATTACATTAAAATTGAGAGGTTGTATGTATAATTATCTCGAGAATGAATAGTACCTTGAGAAAATAAGAAACAAGGTAGGACGAGCGTGACCACTTCCTTTTTCCACAGTCTTGGGCCAACTTCTACGTCGGACACTCTTTCTGTCCCGTCTCTGTCAAGTCCGGACTCCACAAGCTCCAGGAAATTCCATGGACAACTACCCGAACTGGAAACAGCCACTCCTGCAAATCCTTCTTCATCTTCTCTTCTATACATTGTCGTGACGAAAGCAATTCCAGCATACACAACTCTATAAGAAGAGCGAGGCAACGCGGGGACATTGCATCGGCGAATCACAGCTTCATAACACCAGTCTGTTGCGAGATAAAAAGAGAGAATACAAGTCATCATGCAGTCCTCGGCTCCTCCCTCAGGCCAACGGGATGGAATCTGGAAGAAAATCTGTAGGACCCGGAACAAAATCGACGATTCCCAGAAAAAAATCGAGGGCGCGGCCTTCGCTTACGTCACCCCTCAATTCTTCGCCGTGTGGGGCACCACAACGTACGACGAGGTCTCCGAAGAAGAGACGGTGGAGGGGTTCGTGTACAAGATGGACAAGCCACGGCTGCGGGAGGGCGAGCTGAGGGTGGAGATCCGGGGGGGCAACGCCCTGTGGGTGGTGGGCCGGGGAGATGAGACCATCAAGGTGAAGCTGCGGAAGAACCACAAGATGAGGTTGAACCTGGCCGTGGCTTCCATGAGTGGCGACGGCGTGCTCACAGTCACGATTCCCAAGAGGCACCGGCATCGGAAATGGCACGAGCACATGGACTGGGCATTTAACATGTTTAAAATTGTCCACGTTCCGATCTCTTGGCTTTAACGAAGTGTCGTAACTTTTAGAGTATGGTTTGTATTCTCTATCGTATCGTAGGAGGCAGCACCCCATGACGTCAAAGGATTTTTATAATTTAAGTTCATATTTTATTGATAGTTAAAGTTTGGGTCTATGAAGGGTTGCTTAGTATGTATATTTTCTTTCTCTTACAATTGAGTGATGTAACAAAGATGTGTGATATGCTAATTATAATAGAATTTTTAATTGGATGTAACCCTAGACTCTAGTTTAAGAGTGAACTTGGATAAAACCTTGCGTCTTAAATTCTCTCTCTCACTTTTACTCTCTATTTTCTTTATGATTGTACGACGAATCCTAACATATGATATCATAAATCAGTTTGAAGTTAGGATTTCTTAGTGAAGAGAGATATGCAAAAATCGAATTTTGGGAAAATGTTGTCAGCTGGCCGATCATGAATTGAAGTAGAGAAGTTTGGAAGAAAGGGTTTCTTTGTGGCCCCTCTCGAATTCGAGGCGGCCGGTGCGTGTGGGCCAAGACCGCATGACCAAGTCACTAAGGAGGAGACGGAGTCGGCGTACATGTACAAGATGGACAAGCGGTGGCTAACCCGGGCGGAGGTGGTGGTGGAGATCCGGTGGGGCCGGGTCCTATGGTTGGTCGGATTGGGGGATGAGGCGGTTAAGGTGAAGTTGCCGAGGAGCGACAGGGTGAAGTTGAGCGCCGCGACGGCCTCCATGGGAGGCAATGGTGTGCTCACCGTCGTGGTCCCCAAGCGCGACCGGCCTCGGAAGTGGTACAAGTACAAGGACCTAGGACTTATTAGGTTCAAGACGGCCCTTGTTCCGATTTCGGTTTAAATTCATTCCAACAAAATCCGTTTTACCCTATCATTTAATCAAAGATGCTGTAGGAAAAATCACCGCTTTTTTAGTTTCATTCGTGATTTTCCACCATAAATTTGAAACTAAAAAGCACGTTTAAGTTTTGAAAAATTCACCACCGATCATTGCAGCGTGGATGGTAGGGCTGCTGGACTCCACGCAGGAGGTCCCAGTTTCGAAGCCCCTGCGAAGCAGGGAGGCTGAAGCGTTGCGTGATGTCTTGCCCGGGGTGCGTGGGTGGTGGTTTCTTTCGTGCCTCCCCAGGGTTTACTCCCCGGCTGCCGGCCGTCCGATGGGTTCCCTGGGTCATCAAAAAAAAAAATTTTGAAAAATTCTACCGTCAATATTTTAGTATTCATAAAGGGTTTAACTATCTTTGGTTAAACAAAAGTTAGTGTTTGAGTAGAAATTACTCTTACAAGGGGTAACAAAAATCAACCTATAAGTAGAAATTATTCATACGGGGTTTACTTAATTTGGTGGAGCAAGACAAGTATACTTAAAAGAACTTCTAAGCCCCGTTTTGTACACTAGATATAGCTCGAGATAGGATAATTTATATACTTATGGTTTTTGGGGAAACATACAAATTGGATATCCCCGAATATAGTCCGGATAAAAAAATCTTACCTAGAAGGTGGGATATAATTGATTAAGATAAGAATTATGAAGAGAAAATCACTGTGCAGTTTTCACCTCGAAGACCAGCACACAACCTCATAGGTTGCTGGCCTGAGGGGACTAGAACTGAGTCGCCTGAGAGTTTCCCTCATTATCTATGTTACATTCGGACATTTACTAGATACTAAACATCATATTGTAAATCCCATCAATGTCTTATCCGACCTTTACTCTAACAAAGAAATCTTGATGATGTTCTAATGATTCAATGCATCTCTAGTTTGATATTCAAACGAATCGATCAATTTAAAAATGAGTTATACCTCAAGAAAATAAGAAACAAAAGGAAGAAGATTCCCTTCTTGTCATCTCGCGCGAGGTTGATTTCAATCTTTTGAAAATATCTCACTCGAAACAAAAACAGCTCCATCCAAGGTTGGTTTCAATCTTTTTCTTCCACAATCTTTGATCAACGTCAACGTTGGAGTTTTCTTTCTATCCCTCTCTGTCAAAGACAAAGCTGCCGCGTTAAGAAATCATGCAAGCCATCCTAGAAAATTCCAACCATAGTTTCTTCGCTATTACACAAAGAAGAACGAGTCCTTGTTGGAAAAATATGGCTTTGAATCAATAGAGCAATTAAGTTGGGCTTTGAAGGGTAATCTCACATTTTTCAAGGATTTATTTATTCCATAATGTTGCTAATGGCTACTGGAAAATACCCTCTAGGATACAATAAAGTTTCAAATAAAAAATACTAAATAACAATTTTAGTATTTCTCTAGAGTATATTTAGGAAATAATTGAACCATACAAAATAAAACAACTGGATTAATACTAATTAAACTGCGGGCACACAAATTGCATCTAATAATTGTGCACCCGCGTGCAGATATTGTGAGGTCTAACTCACATCCCAACATTTTCGTTAAACATAGTAGAGAAGGCTTACGCTTACAAATTGGCTAATTTCTTCTCAATTTTCTTACGTGGGATAAGGAAAAGCACATTTTATTTGTTTTACAAATAATCCTGGCTCGTCATCTTTCTTCATCTTCTTCTCTTCTATAAGTCCATGCCCATGCAGTTTCCTTGACATATCCATGCCTCGGAGTCGGCGAGGCCGTTCTGTTCAGCCTCGAGTTTTGAGAAGGGAAAAAGCCACTCGTCGCCGTGTTCGTTCAATTTGAAAGAGGGGAGTATTTCGTCGGAAAATCGCAAATTTCGCAACGCGATCAAGTATCTCACATCAGCTCTTCTGAGAGGTGGTGGACCAACAAAGTTCTACATTTTATGATTCTTTAGACCATAGCTCGTGACTTAATAACCCTACAAAGGTCTATGGTACCATCAAAATCTATGTACAGCATTACCCAACGGATTATGTAACAAATAGATGCACCTTGATTGCAAAAATATATAGAAATGACTATATGCAGTCACGGTTTGTCATTGCAATAATTGACTCCAACTAAACATGCCCAACATGAATGAAATGACAATGATAATGCTTTATAATCCGAATCATGGTGATGGACATGGCACCGAAGATGCGTAATTAATTAGTCATTCCCCTTCGGTACAATTTCTGCATAATCAGGGCACTTGCGCATGTAAATTTTTCTCTTGTAAACTTGGAGACGTACTTCATTCTTCTCTAATTGAACAATGTTTTCAGGAATTATGCGCCACTTTCCTAAAACGTTATAATACTTGCATATCTTGCAATTTTTATTGAACATTGTCGAATTTTTCTTCAGTCCAATTGTCCTTGTGACCATCCGATTCACCATGTACCTGCCTTGATCTTGTTCGATGATTGGTACAAGGACCTGGGACTTATTAGGTTCAAGACGCCCGTCGTTCCAATTTCCAGTTAAATTCATTCCAACAAAATCAGTTTTACCCTATCATTTAATCAAAGATGCAGTAGGAAAAAACACAATTTTTTTTTTTTAGTTTCATTCATAATTTTCCACCCTAAATTTGAAACTAAAAAGCATGTTTAAGTTTCGAAAAATTCTGCCGTCAATATTTTAGTATTTTGAAAGGATTTAACTATCTCTGGTTAGAAATTACTCTTACAAGGGGTGACAGAATCAACCTATAAGTAGAAATTATTCGTACATTGTGCACCTAATTTGATAGAGCAAGACAGGTATACTTAAGAACTTTTAGACCCCGTTTGGTACACTAGATATAGCTCCAGACAGGATAATTTATGTTCTTAAGGTTTTTGGGGAAACACACAAACGGGATATACCCGAATATAATCCGGATAAAAACAAAAATGTTACCTAAAAAGTGGGATATAATTGAATAGGATAAGAATTTGACGAAGAGAAAATCACCGTGCAAGTTTTCACCTCGAAGACCACCGTGTACAGCCGCAAATTGGAGGTTGCTGGCCTCAGGGGACTAAGATCTGGAGTCACTTGAGACTGGCCCTCAAACTCGGCGTCGGTTGCCACC